>JAXGGA010002188.1:0-128814 GCA_038373865.1 Uloborus plumipes | reverse complement strand
TTATTTAACGCAATCAAACAAATATGCGTTTTGTGTTTTTCATTAGGGCCATTTTTATGCAAAACCTATTTTTTGTCATAAATCGACGACTCTGGGCAACTTAACTTTTTCCCTCACGTATCTCGTACCGTTTTTGAGGTAAAGACGTTATTTTCAAATTTAACGGCTTGGTGGTGCTTTAAGCGATTTCTTTGCATAGCGCATAGCAACTTAACCCCATTTTAGTGACAAGAGCTCTTCCCGTTTAGTAATTATTAGCCTTATAATAAATTTTTGTTGTGCACCCTTCATCGTAAATGTTTTATCATCATGAAAAGCTGTCGATTTGAAAGAGCTCTGGGGTAAATTTTATAACCCTCACATAACCCCCCTCCCCTCTTTACATAAACATCCCATAATACCACAATAAACGGTTCCTTTAAACTTACAAACATCTCTCCAATGAGTGAGTCTAAAGCAAAAGTTTTCCCTAGTAAGGTTTTAAAACGTCAATCACCGGCACAGATGAAAAGCGACTTGTGACTGATCTTTAGAACAAGGCGGGGGGAAGTAATGTTCCTTGTAGTCATAGCAACAACGATTCAGGTAAGTTATCTCTCAGCATAAGTGATGGTTCTGTGACTGGAGAGGACTTTCCGGCTTTGCCTCCCGTGAAATAGATTTTTCTTCTTTCCCGTTTTGGCAACACGATATCGGTGACTGCTTTGCTGAAGTGGTAAATACTTTTTTCCCGTTTGTTGGGGACTTATTCAAAGTAGTTGCTCCGAATTGCTTGATAAGGCAACTTCAGCGAATTTCCTGTGAAAGAAGAAACGCTATTTCTTCAAGTTAATGCTGATGTTGTTTTTTTTGACAACTCGGCAGTTAAGGGATGTTATTGTGTCTTTACGTAACCAGAAAAGTCGGACATTTCTTAGATGTTCATGTTTCATGCACAAATCGCTCTTATCTCAAACTAGTTCAAACACAAATTTGTAGAAAAAGTAGTTTTACGTTATTGTTTTTTATTATTTATTTGTTGGGTAAATTTTTTCCTTCCTTTATATGCAATCTTATACATAGAAGGTTCAAAAAAGATATTTTTGGAATTTAAAAAGCATAAAATTTTCAGAAATTTACAAAAAGTAGTAATTTTTACCGAGCTGTTTATACTTTAAAATTTCTCAGCACTCTTCTTTGCATTCGTCACTGCAAAGAAGATATTTAGTTAATTTTAGGACGTTTGAACTAAAAGCAAACATAAATATGGGCACATATTTTTAAATTCATTTTCTCATTTCATTCAAAAGTTTCTTTTCCCGAACTCTAATATTTCTGAATCCTCAAAACTAAATTTTCCACACTTAGCGGAAAAAAAATCTTTGACATCCGAACGCTTTTAGAACTTTTAGCAATTCTATTACGTTTTTCAACTGTATCTTAAATGAGAAAAAAAATGAATTTTAAAATGTTTGCATAATTAGAAGAAAAAATGAAATTCTAAATGGTAAAACTAAGCTTAGTTTACGTTTACTTAAAAAACCACAATCCGCAAACCTTTAACTGACGAAGAATTTCCCAGACTATACACGAATTGTGTTTACCACTTGTGCGGTGGCAGTAAAAGCATTTACGCGCGTATTTCGGGAGTTAATTATTTTATAGTTTAACTCTGGTAATTTAAAGCTTGAATTTGAAAGAGATGTTTTTAATTGAGACAGTACTAATAACCGTTATTACAGCTCAAACTGGCATTTTCTCACCAATATTTTAACAAACAGAATAGTGTACACCTCGACGGATCAGAAGTTGACTGATCAGAACTTGACTATATACACGTAAAATGTGTCTTATAAAACTGTATTAAATGCTAAGTCTTACACAGCTTGCTTAGTGTTGTTCTAGACTACAGACATAAAACTTAAGTTTCAGAATTTTAAAGTATTGCAGAATTTTTAGAGACTTGAAGTTTTTTCAAACACAATGCACTACAGTTAAAATATAAAAGTTACATAAAACTGTTTGGTATACGCATGGGCATTTTTCACAATTAAATGTTTTTGTTTTTTAATTTTAATTTTAGGATTACCCCAAAATACTATTGTACATATGTGTCTGTGCATGCGCTTGGTGTATTATGATTAAAAGAAATTCTAGCATTTTTCACTCCATACAACCTGCGTTTTACTGAAAGAAAATTGCTGTTTTCTTAGTAAGTTATTAAAACAATGCATCCTCGTTAAGATTTGCATAACACAGCAATAAACTCACTATTGTCACGCTATCTTAGTCGTTAATTTTAGTAGTTTTTAACCGCTGAATCTCGAGAAATATGAGAGGAGTTTTGTGTATACAAACTTCTCTCATTAAAATGAGGCTATACTTAAGACTGTTCTAACAAAACTTGAGAACTTGTACGAAAGTAATAAAGAAAATAGCCAAGAAGAGTTGAAAATTGTAGCATAAAAGATAACTTGAATCTATAATTGCGTGCACTTTCTAATGTGTATTATTTTAGTTTCATATAAGAATGTGCAAGATTTGTTCATACGCTTACCAATCGTAATGATTGATTATTACCTTCAGTGCCATTTTTCTTCTGCTGTTTATTAAAATGAAATGTGTTTGTTCTATTTTGAACAATGTTTTACCCTTTTCTTCAATTAGAATTAATTTTAAGAACTGTTGTCTTTAATTGTTCTTCGATTTCTTATTTTAACTCAGACCTATTTTAAAGATTCTGACAGCACTTTTTTATAAAACTTTGAAAGTAAGTTCATTGAAAATTTCAAAAATTGCTGGTTGTACTGCAGTGGGGGGAGGGGGCGGAGTGCAAAAGAACATTGTTCCGCAAATAATTACAAATTAAAACATGTGTAATGTAAATTAGTTTCAAAGCACTTGGTTTTAAAAAATGTTTGCTTTTGAAACTTCACCTGGCATACGTGATATGACGACTTTTGTAACCTAATAAAAATCCGTCAACCGTGACATTGACCATCCATACTTAAAAAACGTGAGTTCCCCTAAATACTTTTCCCTCAATTCAGCAAAGCTTGAGCGTGATAATTTATTACAATGATTATTTGATTATTTCTTTTAAAATTTTCTCTCATAATACCTGCGTTTTACTTTCGCTTTTTAATTGTTACCAAAAATGATAAAAACTAATCTTAATTATGTCTGCCGATTACCTCCGATTACATCCATACAAAAGTGAGTTCCCCAAACATGTTTTACCAACTACAGCAGAGCTTAGGTGTTAATAGTTACAATGTTTATTGGACTATTTCCATCAAAGTTACTTTTTCTCTCATGATGCCTGTATTTTACTTACGCGTTTTATTGCTGCCTAAAACTATGAGAAATAATAATAAATATGCCTACCTTTTATTTCCGATCACACCCTTAAAAAAAGTGAGTTGCCCCAAACAGTTTTTTCCCCTAACTACAGCACTGGCTCTCTGGAGTAATTAAAATGCCAACGACGTTCGAAGGAAAATTATCCTCATTCTTAAAATAGAGTAAATTGAATAAAATAAAGTATTCTACAAAGAAAAGAGCCGAGAGTTTCAGTCTCGCAGTTATATTTTCATTTTTTGATGCACATATTTTTTCTTAATGTTTAAAAAAATCTTTTGCTGTTGTTAAAAGCCAGCCTGGAGTTTTTAATTGAATAATTTAAAAAACTAATTATTTTCCAACTCATTTGATTTTCCCTACGCTTTTTTCAAGTTTTTCTTGCTTCATAAATGGGCGCTTTAAAAAATGTTTCTGGAGTCGGGAGAATAATCGACTAGTTCTTGGTTATTTAAATACATCGAAAAATAGTCATTTTTTTATTACTAAAGATATATAGTTAAGTGACCCAATAGAGAGAAGTCACTTTCAAATCAAAAGGGAAGGGGACAGATAAAGCGTAGTATTTACAACAACACGTTTTAGAGATATTTCAAGAAACGCGTTTTTCATTCCCCCCCAAACAATAGGAAAAATTCCAGGATTTGCAGTTCTTTTAGCGCTTTATTTTCAGTGCAAACCAAATAAGCAAGTTTACATAAGCAAGTTGAAGAATAGTGCTACTCTGGTAAGTTGACTTCCAACAATGTCAATGTTTCCCTTTTTCGGAAAAAAGAAAATGGCAATTGTCATAAATTTAGGCTGAAATACTTTTGCGAAACTGCTACGAAAATAACTCAACTCAATTCAGTGTCGTTTATCTTTTCCTATTACCCGGAAACGAGGTATAAACTTTGTCATTGTCGGAGGTCAACTTATTAGAGTAGCACCATATAATAGATGACAAAATGTGAAAAAAAAAAGTTAAACGAAACATTTGCCATTACTGCTGTTTACCTGCCCGGTGCACATAAGATGCCCATTATTGCATTTCAGCAAAAGGAAATACTCATATCTTTTTATTTCTTTTTTTTTTCAGTTTAGCTATGATATTGATGGTTTTGTGTGCTAATAGTGATCAATGAAGATTAAAGAAACGATGGGTAAGTAATCTTATCACAGAGATTCTTAAAGCTTTTATCTGATATATTGAAAAACTAAGCGTATCCGTCTATGTCATTTTTACTTCTCCCGAACGCCACTAAACTAACCATGGAGCCCGGTATAAAAATAGGAGGAATTTTCCAAGCTACATGATGACTAATTTTCATAATGGTACGATTTTAATAAGTGGAGATATAAAATTAAAACTTATTTTTCTCCTTTGGTTCTTCTTCGAAATGTCGGATCCTGCTTAGCAAGTGAGTGGCCAACAATTTTGCAACTCAAAGGCGGTGTACACCGATCCGCCCTAGGCGGCTAGATAAAAGCGGCTATTAACTATATTAAGAACACCGTTGGTACTTTTCTTCAACTTTTAGTCTTAGATAAAGCCTTAGCTTGTACCACACGAATGCCTTCCTGGGGCTGGGGTAGAAGGCCGACAGTGGTCTGGAGAAGTGGTACATTGCTCTGCAGAAGTGGTACATTGCTCTGGGGAAGATACCACACTAGACTTGAGCCCAGCTTGGAGTCTACCTCTTAATGTGCAACCTGGCACACAATGAAATACGATGTGGACCATATCTCGTTGGTGCACCGTGGTACTCTCATATTACTGGTACTAGTACATGGCTTTTATATTTTCCGCTCTGTCTTAACTCAGTTTGTAGTCTAAATTCCAAACATTTAATCATGCTTCTCTTGTAATAATATTTTCAGGATAGATGATGCTTGCCAGTTAATGCTGAAAAATTGCATTTGATCAAAAAAAAAAAACATCTTAATTAACTAGAAGCGCCTCAACTTTTTACGAGATTTTAATTATAATGTCACTGTATAACTCTTATTAAAATGTCGAAAATAGAAGGGAGTAAAAACAAGTTCCCTGTTAAGTTTCGAGAAAAAAAAAGCTTTTGTTTTTAAACTAATTAGGCAAGCATCAATTATTTCTACTTAGAAAAAATTGACAATTTTCCCCCTACTGATAAAAATTACAACTTTTTTTAAAATTTGTGCGAAAGGTAAATAAAGTCATTTATAAAACCTAATTTGCGGAAAAAAGTCTCTCCTCTATGCAAATTTGAATTTTTAGAAATATATAGGACTAATATGGAATTTACTTTTTTTGGAAAACTTTTTTTTTCTTTATGTCCTGTAAAAATGATAAAGAAATTGCAATTAGTTTAAAAACATTTTTTAACGTTTTTCCTTTTTTATTTTTTTTAGTGTAAATTTTCCCACAAGCTTTAATCCCCTCGAGAACTGCAGGCAGCTCCAACATTCAAATTACTTCGAGTTTCGAGCTCGCTGCATTCGTTCTCACATCATTACACAGAATTACTATACATGACTAGTTGAGCCTTGCAAAGTATTCGCGTTTGGCAGAACGAATTCAAATACACGTTGTTTAAATAATTTTTTGAATCACAGCAAGAACTTGAGTTGCTTGATTATTTTCCGCTGATTTCGGAAAAAAAAAAAAAATGCTTTAAATGAATACTACTAAAATTATGCCGTACATGCAAAAATTATTAACTAAGCTGAAAAAATAAAAATAAAAAAGCCTTTGAAATATTGCATATGTGATTATGGAAAGTAGGAATATAATTCTACTGAAGATTTA
Organism: Uloborus plumipes; assembly: GCA_038373865.1. Lineage (NCBI taxonomy): Eukaryota > Metazoa > Arthropoda > Arachnida > Araneae > Uloboridae > Uloborus > Uloborus plumipes. The sequence goes on along the minus strand of JAXGGA010002188.1, from coordinate 122,711 downwards.
AAAAAAAAAAAAAACATTAAAACGACACATTTCTTCCTAAATTCGAACTCAAGTCGTTCCCAAAGCATCGTGCTCTTAGCCAACCGGTCATTGCGGCATACTTTTTGAATGCTTTGGTTGAAGCAATGTGTAATAAAAAACAGAAAAAAATGGCATTTGGGGGGGGGGGGGATTTTTTAGACTTAACCCTTCACTGCACGATTTTTTATATTTTCATGAAAATAATCATTTGTTACCTTTTAAATAGCCCTGTGTTCAGGAAAAATGAAGAAAAAAATTAATCTTAAAAATGTGCATCAAAAATGATGTTTTAATTGTTTGTTCTATATATGGCACAAAGCACATAGCATATGCTTTGTATAGCGATAAGTGAAATAATCTATAATTTTTTTTGTGCCATAAGTGGTATAAACAAATTTTCCACTAAGTGTATTTAAACATTTTTAGAACAAAGAAAATAATGACTAAGCACACTTCTAACGGAAATGCAGACACTCTTTCTTTCAAAAGCAAGAACTGTAATACCTAGACTAGTGCAACTAACTAGTGCATAAAAATCACACTAAACTGTTATAGCAATGTTCCAGAAGGGGCACAAAGCTCAGTTTAACTGCATTTAAAAATCATAGGAATATATGAGGGTTTATTTGGTTTGTGCCAGATCTGGCACACCGTGCAGTGAAGGGTTAAGGTCTAAATCTTTCTCTAGTGGCCGGGTATTTTGACCTTTAAAATGAGGAGTAAATCATGGAGTTTGATAAAGGAATAAGAAAGACCTGGCGTGGTAACCAAAAACAGGCTAGAGAAATAATATATAAGGGGTTTTCGCAACCTTTTATACACAAACGAATTGCACGAACCAATGATGATTAAAATATGAAAATAACCCATACTCGAAAATATTTTGAATTCTGTCATTCTGGAGTAATATGAGAGAAGTATTTTTAATATGACGACGAAACAAGAAAAACCTTTTGTGTTTGTGTATGTGTTACAGTATGCTTGATGTTCGTCTGCAGTGCTTTGGGAGCACATTAATGACCTGTTTATGTACCTCAACTAGCAGAAGCGGTAGAAGAGCTCAAGGATAGCATTAATGTGACAGCTATGACCAAAACCTGACGACATTCGACGCTACCAGGACGTAACACAAACACACACACTCAAAAAAAAACTTATTTCGTCTCAATTTTTAAAATTACTGCCCTCGTATAACAAAGTCCATTCACGGAAAAGATGGACTGAAAATAAATACACAGGGTTACCAGGCCGCTATGCTACTTTTTGGGATTTCTCCTCTAAGGAAAAAAAAGTTAACCAATAGAATTCGCAATCACCGTTTCAAAGTGGCACAAATTTGTTTTTTTGTCCAATGACTCAGTTCTTTGTTCACGTCTAGTCTAATTTTGAATCCTGAACAAAATGTACTGGGAAAGGTTAATACACTGCGATGCAAAAGTTTAGACAAAATGCAAATATGTGAATAAAAAGAAAACTATTCAACGAAATGTTTTCAAATTTCTACTGCAGGTACACAATATGGTCCCAAATACGTGTCTGGAGTTATTATAACTATAACTGAAAACAAATTTTGGATATTACAAAAGACATTTTTTTACATTGTTGCAAAAGTTTAGACAATAGTCAGATTTTATGCAAATATCCCTTGAAACGTGATTGGTGGAGGAAATGCGGGACTGTATTATTCATTTATAAAGTGCGGAGATTGCTAAATAAATAATCAAAATCTCAAAGGCTCTTTAGTTCTCGTGTAAAGAAGATGAGAAAATTTGGAAGCCGAAATTTAAAAATGAACCTACTTTATTAATTTTTTGTCTTTTAAATCGGCTCAAGTATGGTAGTACATGGTTTTTTACTTTGTGGAGAGCAAATTCAAACATGCGTATCGATCAAAAAGTCCAAGAAAAATTATATTTCTTAAGGATGAAGGAATTGAAAAAAACGGCTCAGACTGACGATTCGCCCCTTAATCCAACAAAACTTCAACTTGGGTCAAAAACAGCACGTGACAGCATAAGTAGATGAACAACTGAATCGGAATGCATAAAAGAAACAAAGAATTGTGCTTGAGCCTTTTCAGACAGAGTATCCCAAATAAGCCAGATTTTATTGGTAAAAGCAGCACAGCATATGATCATTGGATATTTCTCAAGTCCCGCGAAAAAAATTATAATCCATCTAGGCCATCCCAATTTTAATAATTTTTATCAAAGAAAGTACCATTCATTTTTTAATCACGACGACACATATGCTGCTTTTCACATTAAAATCTGGCTGATTTGGGACACTCTGTCCCAAAAGGCTCAGGCACAATTCTTTGTTTTTTTTTAATGCATTCCGATTCAGTTGTTCATCTACTTATGCGGTCACATGCTGTTTTTGACCCAAGTTGCAGTTTTGTAGGATTAAGGGGCGAATCGTCAGTCTGAGCCGTTTTTCCAATTCCTTCATCCTTAAGAAATATAATTTTTCTTGGACTTTTTGATCGATACGCATGTCTGAATTTGCTCTCCAAAAAGTAAAAAACAATGTACTACCATACTAGAGCCGATTTAAAAGACAAAAAATTAATAAAATAGGTTCATTTTCAAATTTTGGCTTCCAAACTTTCTCATCTGCTTTACACGAGAACTAAAGAGCTTTTGAGATTTTGATTATTTATTCAGCAATCTCTGCACTTTATAAATGAATAATACAGTCCCGCATTCCCTCCACCAATCACATTTCAAGGAATATTTGCATAAAATCTGACTATTGTCTAAACTTTTGCAACAATGTAAAAAAATGTCTTTTGTAATATCCAAAATTTGATTCCAGTTATAGTTATAAGAACTCCAGACACGTATTTGGGACCATATTGTGTACCTGCAGTAGAAATTTGAAAGCATTTCGTTGAATAGTTTTCTTTTTATTCACATATTTGCATTTTGTCTAAACTTTTGCATCGCAGTGTACAATTAAAGGGGCAAGTGGATAAAGTTGATATGTGACAATTTTGTAAATTTTTAGAAAAAACTTTTAAAAAATGCTTTTTTTAATGGATTTTTCTCAACGGGTAAAACGGGGTAATATCCTTAGTTACCAACCATTTCTGTGACTAGGGGGACATGATACTCATGGACTTATCACCTTCATCCATGGTAAAAAGTAAGTTTCAAAAATTGTCACATATCACCTTTATCCACTACAACTCTTGATGAGTTTGTGGCTATTTTCGTATAATCGTCAACGTTGCGTTTCAGAAACGAATGTAACCCTGTAGTCTATGGGATACGGGCTCAATGGAATTCTTATAATAACAATGTAATATGGCTAGTAAAAAAAATTCTACATTGTCGACCTTACCAACATAACGTGACGATTACTCAAAATGCGGTGATTGTGGCAATATCTTAAGTATCAAATTATATCAAACCATTAGATCCTTACTTTAATTTCAATTGCATTTATTAAATTAGTGATGCAAATAAAACTGTGTTGCAGTGCAACTTCAGTTCAATTTTAATCTATTGTAATAGATCTACTTCTCGATTTGTTTGAAATTTTCTAAAATCGACTATGAAATTCATCCCGATTCTTTGACGTTATGCCTTTTCGACGATTTTATTTGCTGCTACAACACCATCATTGTAGTTTTATGAAATAGTTAGCTTTAATATTTTGCTTGATATAACAATGCAGCAGACTATAACATCGATAAGCGAACTTAAATCTTAGAATTTTTGCAACAATACATTTTCAAGTTGACTTAGTTTAATAAAGTTATCATCGGAACTAATTCTTTCAAAATCCATTTGCATAAAAGAATTGAATTTTCGGAATTTTCACTTTCTTCGGGGTAATAGTTTAGAGAGAATCGATACAATGCCACTCCTGGGGCGTTTGGAATTGATGAGATGTTAATATGATTTTGAAGAGGGTTTTTACGGCCCATGATCAACAAATCTGTGATGGCGCCACAAATATTGTTGACATTCCAAAACCGTATTTCGCTTCACTTGCACAATGGAATCATTCGCGTTTGCTTGTACCAATCGGCACGTCATTCACGTTGCCAAAATGAAAATATATGAAATGAAACATATTTCATTAAATGAAATTACACGTTTTTGCAAGGATGAACAAATATAAAGTGAAATTTGAAGAATAGAAATAACTTGAAGCAACTTAATTTTGCAACCACTATTGATTTCTAATTGAAATGTTCTAAATGGGGCTTACGGGCTGAACGGGGAAAGCACTTGCTTTGAATGCTGAAGATTGGGGGTTCGGTTCCTACCGGTGCTTTGGGTACATTTTTTCTCTCTTTTTTGCTATGAATCTTTCTTGTGCTGTCTTGTGCGTAAATACAGTCGACTCTCTATAACTCGTAAGTCCCAGGGGACAGACTAAAAGCTTCGAGTTAGCAGTATTTCGAATTACAGGAAGTTCCAGCAGTCTCCTCCAAGAGTTTGGGATCCGATGAAAACTATGAGATAAAGAAATGTTCGAGTTGTAGAGACTCGACAATATAAGAAATGTACTGTGTGTCTGCCAGCTCGATTATTCTATCCTGGGGCTGCAGTTTCGTTCTTATTAATGCTCATCAGTCTGGAATAGGTAGTAACTGAGCTGTAGGTAGAAATCATCTTATAGAAGCTAAGAACCGAACAAACTGGTAGTTAAAGTAAAATTAATGCACCATCGAGAGAGCACAGCAGTGGTACGGCTCAACTCATAAACTAAAGGCAAAGCTTCGGTATTAAGCCGTAACTTACTAGTGCTGATCCAGAAGCATTGTTATTTTCTTAGGTAAAACCTTCCAAGTGTTTGCGCATGAGTCAGGTCTTTTCCGATCTTAATAAAGTAGGGGTGTTAAGTAAGATAACAATAAGGGAAAGAATAATAAGAAGCATTTTGAGCCGTATCAAACAACGTAGAACGATGTTAATATCAAATACATAGTTTAGTTGAATGTGTCAAAAGGATATCAAAAATGCAAGTTTTAAATTGAAAACTTCGGAAAGTTCCCACTCACAATCCATGACCCCTTTTTTAAGTGTAATGGTTCCCGAGTGCTAGGCGCGGTTTTCAAGGACCCTCTTGTTCACCCTCTTTGAGTCTCCCTCTTGAGAAGTCCACCCTCTTTGAGTCTCTCTGTTACTTTCCAATTTTTAAATATATATATATATATATGTGTGTGTGTGTGTGTGTGTGTGTGTGTGTGTGTGTGTGTGTGTGTGTGTGTGTGTGTGTGTGTGTGTGTGTGTGTGTGTGTGTGTGTGTGTGTGTGTGTGTGTGTGTGTGTGTGTGTGTGTGTGTGTGTGTGTGTGTGTGTGTGTGTGTGTGTGTGTGTGTGTGTGTGTGTGTGTTTCAATTCCATTCAGAAAGTTACGAACAGTACAACTTTTTTCATTTTATTCTTATTTTTTATACTAATTTGAATTATAAAATGGAAAAAAAAATATTTCGTTCCAAACAAATATTGACTAATACCTCCATACATCAAATATGTTTTAAACCCTCAACAAATGTCAAAATTAATGAAAAATACATTAAATAGATTGACCCAATAGCATTAAAATTAGATGAAATTCTAAAATAGTTTGTTAGTCAATTTAAAATTCTTTCAATGTTGTCTTAGACTTCAATTTTATTATGATTAACCAAAAAGTGATTACATAATATTTTTTATTTGAAATATTTTTCTCTTTTTTCCTATGTTCCACTTTTCTACTGGTGAGGAAGTTTTACACAAATGGCCAGTTTTTAGGAAATGTAAATTGTTTCTTTCAAGCTCAAAGTTTAAAAAAGGTTTTTTTTTTCCTACTTGTTATTTTAAAAGCATCAAGGGTTTTCTTGAGTGTATCTTATGGATTAAAATTACCATATTTATGAGCTTTTGCACAAAGTATATAACGACTCTTTAAGGCTAATTTTAAGAAAAAAGCGGTTTTCGTTTCTTTTATGTAGATTACCTGATTTGAAATGCTTAGCGCCATCTCTAACTGAATTATTCGAAAAAAAAAAAAGTTTTTTAAGAGAAATATTTAATATTTTGCTTGCAGATTCAAAAGTAGTATTGAGGCTATTTTGAAAGAAATTTCTCAAATTAATTGAGCTAAGTGTGTCAAATAATAAAATAAATCCTATGTAAAGCGACGAATATTTTTTGAACTAAAATTTATGTAAAATGATGGATAGAAATTTATAAGGAGGGGGGGGGGCAATTCGTGACCCAGATATATCGCATTCGGCTTAAAGCCATAAGGTTCGGGTTCTAGACCGAAACCTACCACTAACTCTATCCTCTAAATGCTGAAACTCCCTAGTCTTAGCTTTGAAAAGCTGTTGAGAGATACTGGACGTTGATGTAACATGATGTCAAACTTTTATTTATAGAGTAGTAGGAACTTTTACGATTTTTAAAATTCAACCCTTTCATGCAAGCTAATTGCAGCTGATTACAGAAGTCGACCGAAAAGGCATGACATGCTCTTTGCTAAATAGAAATTGCTAAAAATAAAGTTGACTGGAGAGTAGAAGTTGCGGTTGAATTGGGAGTTCAGTTGAACGAATGTTCGTACGTGTTATATCCGCTTAAATTAGTTGTTTTATCTTGCCGGAGGTTTTAGTTTATTACAATACAACGTTTGGGTTTATAAATGACGCATAAATTATGAGCACACACTTAAAGAATAAACGTTTCTATTTAGCTGTTTTGTTTATTGTATTTATTTTTACTACCACCTCACATAATATATGTTACATAATTTGAAAAACATAGTGTATGTGTACATTGTTTACGTGAATTCATGAATCTTTAGAGATTAACCTAAACCCTTTCTGCAAAAATGTATGCGTTATTTTTTTTTTTTGAATATACTTTCAGCCTATCCTAAAAGAGCACATCATAACTTTTCTTTAAAAAAACTAGAGCCTTATAAAAAATACGTAGAAATTCAGAAACAAGAAAATAAATAAGTAAATAACCTAAATTAAATTAATTTTATTTTGTATATTTATTTATTTATTATTGCTATTAACTTAATTCTAAAAAATAAAATAAACCCGAGTTTCTGACTGATAGAGGGTCTAATAGAATATGGCAATTTTATCTCCGTTCTCGTCAATAAATTTGAAACGCCTCAAAATACACTATAACTCTAGAGCTTCTACATTGTATCATCTCAAGTTTTGCTATTTGACAGGTCTCCATTAAGGAGCGGAGTTAATCCTACAGGAAGCCCTTTTTATTAATATTTGTAATAAATTGGATTATCATCCACATCTTTTTTAAAACAACAACAACAAAAAAAAATCATCTAGGAGGAAATTTCAAAGAAACATTTTGATAGAAATAATATTTGACTTCACTAAGCGAATCTGTAAAAGCTTTTAGCTTTCAACGTTGGCTTTCAGCTGAAATGAAACGAAGTGAAAGTGAGTTTTGAATTAAATTTAGAGCCCTTTTCTCGTAAAAGAAATTTTTGAATATAAAAATCATATTTTTTAGCAATGTGTTTTTTTCACGCGAATAAAAATATCAAAACAACTGCAAACTGTGTTTTTAGATTTTTGAATATTCAAAAGAAGATTCAATTCTGTTACATAAAGATGTGATGAAATGGCTTTACACATCGTTTGCCTTTGCTGTTGCCATCTTTGTTGTGCCTAAACTTGAAAGTTTCTTTCAGAACAGGTCTTAGTGCGGTTTGCTGCTGAAAGTTTTTGTGCTTTAATTCAGATTTTTATTTTTCTTTATTGTACTTATTTTTTTTTTAAGTATTTTTATTTGTTTTAAGGGAGTGAGAGAAGAGACAGTTTTCAAGCAAAAAAAAATTCTGACTAGGGACATTGGAATCAAATCTGAATTTAATGATAATAAATTTATTTTAATAAGCTCATTAGAACGTCACTATTAAGGTAATATAAAAGTCAAGCAGCCTTATACGAGTCACACACTAACTTTCTCTACAGCAAAATCAGTTATCCATCTTTCTTCACAACTTTGTACTTTATTAGCAAGTCCTCCAGCTTATTTATTGGCTCTTTAATTTAATAGCCGTCCTTATGCTTACTTATCTGTCTGATTTCCTCACCACGCCAAATCTTCCTCATTTCTTTATCAACCTTCATGAGTTATTTTTCATAAAAAAATCCCTTTTTTTCTGCTTTTTATGACACATTACTTTAAAAGCGTTTTTAGAACGGATGTCACTCGGGGCGGTAATTTATGGTGTCACCCTGCCCCCTCGCCATACAAAAAAATGTTTTTTAAAAAATTTTATAATGATGAAAGTCATACAATTTTCAGAAACCAACTTTCAGCTATAAGCATTTATGTAAAGCTTGCCCTAGATGTAGATATAGCAGAACCTTCCCATAATATAGTGCATTATTTTGCATGAAATTCGCTAGCTTAAATATAATTTGAGATACATTTGTGAAAAGTTTTAAGCGTTGAAGTGTTTTTATTTTTCATAGATTCTTAAATCTTTTTTGGATATCACCCCCAAAGGAGGTCACCCGGGGCGGACCGCCCCCTCCGCCCCCCGATGGTGACGCTACTGCCAGGAGCATCCCAATGAGAGGTCACGGGAGGTCAATATGACCTCCCAATCCGTATTTGGCACATTTTGCTGACAATTCGGCAATTTGAAGACAATATTGCAACATTGAGATGATTTGTTCGTTTTAGTTTTTAGAATTGTTTTTAAAAGATGCCTCATGTTTTTGCTCACTAAATATGCATGTACGATATGTGTGCATGCTTGTATTTTATCATTCCGTAAAATTTGAACTTCATTCTGCAAATTGATAAGTTTTCCCCTCCGAAAAATTTTAGTTCGGGGCGCCCCTGACTACTGCTTTAAAAAATGGTGTCAGAAAATTAAAACGTATTGGTGCGGTTAGTAGAGCGTCATGTTTATAATGGGAAGAGTATGAGTTCGAATCTGACCCGAAAAATATTTTAATAGGTTTTTTTCTTGAGCAGAATTCTAATATCCAACTTTCCACCCTCGTGTATAATTTTTATCCAAGGGTTTTTTTTTTTTTTTACGGATGGGAGGGGGCATCGTAATTTTAGAAATTATTCACCAAGCTTCAAAACTAACACTTTACAGGTTTTTTTACCGATCAGCGAAAAGTAATCAACCAATTCACAATTTTTGCTGTTATTCAGTAAATTAGTTTAAAAAATGGTTGTCGCTTTCCTTCTGTCAAGTGCGACTGCCTCGCACGGGTCAGCTAGTTTCCCGTCAGGTAATTGATTTACGCACGAGAAGTCGACACAACTTAATTATTAGCTGTTTTTCAAATTGAGTGAAATCTGAAAACTAGAAAATTCCCCTACTGATAAGTAGCATTAAAAAAAAGGCATTTAGTATTGAAAGATATTAAAGCAAAAACGAAGTAAAACAAAAAAAAAAATACAAAATCCATAAGAATATTTAACACCCTCCTTTTAAAAATGAAAGAATCTGACATAGTTATCAAAAAAGAAAAGCTTCTACAATGTTTCCACTTTTTGATTATCCATTCTAAGACCAAAACCTCAAAAATCTTATTTAAGAATAAAATCTTCCCTAAGAACACTTTCTTCTCGTTTTCATAAGTATTATAGAAGTACGGAAAAAAATCAAACTCTTTAAAGATTAAAACAGCTGTCAGGCTGAGAAAATCTTTTTGGGATATTCGTCGTTATGGTGATGATAACTGAGGCTTCAAATTTGAAACTATTCCTCAGAGAGTTTTTCTTTTTCTTCACCTATTGAGTACAAAATTCGTTGGGTGGAAAAATTGGGTTTTGCAGAAAAATACCAATAGATGTTTGCCGAATATAATCTTTTTTTCGAAATCTTATGAGAGTTTCTAATGTTTTTCACATTTCTGTTGCAATGTTTTTCACACGTTCTAAAAAATAAAAAGAGATATAAAATATTTGAAGAAGTTTGTTAAGAAGAATTTAAGCCGAGTTTTCCGAAAAATCCATGTTGAGTGCACTTACAAGCAAATGCATAGAGCCGACATAAAGCAGTAAATATGGCATTAGATAAAACCCGCGTACTTAAAAACCAGAAACTGCCTTTTCTAAGAGGAGGCAGGCAGATTCAGGTTCTAATTCCTCTTGGTAGTATTGGACTTAATCACACGTTTTCCATCTAGAGAGTAGGTGTAAAATTGGAACCACAGTGATCCTTTTTTTTCTCCTAACCGTGGGGATGTTTCTTATCACAAGTTGCTAACACATCTAATGAGAGAGATTTTTCTCTGTATAAAATACTCATTGTGATATTCATTTCTTCCATTTTTCAACTTTCTATGATTTAAATGACTCATTATGTTTTATTATTAATGCTTTTTTTTTTAATTTCATGGAAAATCTTTATGAAGAGAATATTCTACATACCTAGCCTGATGTTCCGTGAAAGAAAAGAAAATAATCATAATAAAGACACGAAACTTTTTTTTTTTGAACTGAAAGCAAAAAAATAATTATAAACTAAATGATTAAATATAATATTGAGAAGTAACAAAACGTTAAAATTTAGCTTTTCAGGTGAGGTAATATGTGCCCTGATAGCACAGTGACCAAAATGTGACGCTTTTGTGACCCGTGACGCGCGTCACAAGCGAAGTCGCAACCACGTCACCGCGACTTACGAATGTCCGACCGCGGTGACGTCACAATGCGACTTTACAGTGACGGCGCATGACGACCCAATTGCAACCGAGGTCACCTAGTGACGGTTTGGCGACCTCACATCGCAGTCACAGCGACCGATGTGACCAGTCAGTGACCTGTGTGTGAAGTTGCGGCGGCGTCACAATGCGACTTCACAGTGACGGCGCCCGACGACCTGTCATAAAATATTTTTTTTAATTTTGAAAAAATAAAAGAGTCTTTTACTGACATCAGAAATCACTGATATAAGAACCTGGATTGAATCAACATACTTTCCGCCAACCGTTACGCTGCGAAACCCATTGTCCCACGCCTGGAATCGAACCCGGGTCGTCTGGATGCAAGCCAAGAATTCTAACCACTATACTAGACGAGAGTTACAAGAGGAAACTCAAAAAGTAAAGAGCTGCTGAAGGTCACATTGTGGTCACAAAGTGAGTCACATCCACGTCGATGTGACAGTTTTAAGTCACAATGCGACTTTACCACGACGTCAGAGAAAAGTCCCACTTGCGTCTTCAGGCGTTGCTAATGCAATGCTTTTGTGACCCTCGCATGCGTCACAAGTGAAGTCGCAACCAAGTTACATACGAATGTCAGCAACGGCGACTTCACAATGCGACTTTACAGTGACAACGCCTGACGACCCAATTGCAACCTAGGTCTCCCAGTGACGGTTTAGCGACCTCACATCACAGTCACAGCGACCGATGCGACCAGTCAGTGACGTACGCGTGAAGTCGCGGCAGCGTCACAGTGCGACTTCACAGTGACGGCACCTGAGGACTTCTCCGCCTTGTGACTTCTCCGCGAGCTGACACTCGTAAGTTGCTGCCACATCTTTGCGACTTCGCTTGTGAGGTATCACAAAAGCGTCTTATTTTGGTCACTGTGCAATTCGTAGTCACATCCCCGTTTGTTGCGACTTTTTTAAATCGCAATAATGCTTTGAAGAATTTCATTTAAAAGTCACAAATAAGGCGCAAAACCAGCACTAAGTGACATCGACTGCCTTCGTGCTACCAGGCGTCGTCACTGCAACATCGCACTTGTGATGTCGCCGCGAATTTTCATTCGTAAGTTGCAGCCACCTCTTTGGGACTTTACTTGTGACGTACCCGAGTCACAAAAGCGTCTTATTTTTGTCACTGTGCTATTCATAATCATACCCCGTTTTCGCATCTGCTGTAAATCACTACAGGGCTTTACAGCGACGTCATTTAAAGGTCACAAGTAAGTAAAGAAATTTGATAGTGACAATGATGAGAAGCCGCATAACCGATACAAACTGATCGCATCACTATCAAAACGTCGCATCAAATACACAATTACACGACAACGGTTTCCGTGACTGTGTCATGTTGTCACGGAATAGTCACAAATTGTCCAAAATTGCATTGACGTTGTAAGAGCGGTCACTGCAATTTTGACGTCATCACGGATTGACATTCAAAAGTGGTTGTCACTTGGTCGCTTTTGTTACTGCTGTCTGTTAGAAAGTGATTGAGGCTCCTAAAAAAATTTTTTGACTGATTTTGTTACGTAAAATTATTAATTCGGTATTATTAATTCGGTCTTCAATCGGTAAAAAAATATTTTAATGAAAATACACATTAAGGTCACAATGTGACGTCTCCACAACATTACATTGTGACCGGTCACAATTCAGCTGTCACAGCGACGTTGTAGTGAAGTCACACGCAAATGTCGCAAACGAGTCACAATGTGACTTTTGTGCGTCGTCACAATTGAGTCACGGTGTGACTGTGACGCTTGTGACTCGCAGTGACGTCACTGTGACTTATCCGTGACACATTGTGCTATTAGGGTGCCTGTCGGTCAGTACGTCCCTAACGGTATGAGTTCCAAAAAAAATCAAAAAGGGTCGAGCACAGACATCCGATGAATCCATTTTACAATTACTGCCATGATTTTTAAACCAGTTTATACTTTTGTATCAAGAAGTTGATTATTGACTCAGTGTTTGCATTAATGACAGCAAATATAGACTTTTTTTTCTTAAAACTTTATGTCTAGCCTATTTCACAAGGGCCAAAAGGATGAAGGGGTAAAGTTACATTTTGAAAAATGGAAACTCTGGACAATGGTAAGCAATGGATACAGGTAAGCAAATAAAACTTGGTACATCAAAAAGTAGATATCATTAGACCGATTTCATACGCACACTAACGACAAAACCAGAAAACAAAAAAGCTGCAACAACTGCAACAATAGAACTTTGAACTTTAATTACTCGCAATTTCTGTTTTGTCGCTTAACCCCTACATCTCCCAAGCCCTTCAAATATCATTCTGCCTATCTACTAATTAGTGTCACAATCATTTCAACAATCTGAGTAAGAAATGGGCATGTTTTCCGGGGTTACTGAAAAAGCTTAATTGGTTTTAAAATTTTACTGTTACTAACTTTGCCAGAACTCGATCAAAAGAGATCGAAGTTTTGATAATCAACTTGAAAAACTTTCACAAATCTGCATTAGATGTTGTCACTGTTACACAGAAAGGAGAATGTGATTTTGATCGCGTCGTCAAAATCTAGGATCTAAAAGTCGTTCAGTTTGATAAACGGGTGCAAATGGAAGTTTATTATGTTTAAAATGAACTTGTAATGAGATGAAACTACTTCAACGTTCTAACTTAAAAAAAAAATTTTTCATCAAGTTTGATTTAAAGAAATAAAAAAATTAAGCTATCCTTAAAATATGTATTCTTATTGATATACACTTATTAAAAGTTGCAGTCTTCAAGTCATTGATCAGATGATCTCCTAAACATCGAGGATCCAGTGATTTAAAGAAATTACGTACTTTCCCCATCATCTTGAGTGTTTGCTATATGTCATGGCAGTGAATGATAGTCAACATAATGAAGGATATTACTGAACACAGACAACATTTACGTAACTATGAGAGAATTTCTTCCATCAACATTAAGTTTTGAAGCTTTGAACTATGAGGTATGATTAACTGGTTGACAGGCGTTCAATTTCTTTCTCTTTAAAGATGTGAAAAATAAGGATATTTTGTGTATTTTGTCATTTAAGAAATCAATCAATGGCTCAAGTTTTCAGTCTTAAAATTCCAATGTCATTCTCAATTTGTTGAAATGATTATGGAACTGTGCAGTGAATTTGTAGAAGTGTATTTGAGGAAGACGCAAAAGAGATGGATTTATAAGAATACATTAATGCCAAAACTGAGTCATAAGTCCATGTTCAAAACTTAATTCGGACATAGAAATTTGTTTAAAAACCTACAGCTATTGTACATAAATAAAAGTAAGTTCATGACTAACAAGTAATTCTGTAAATAACTATCCTTTTGGCTGGGTGTGTGGGGGAATTGCATGGAGCCCGCTGTGCAGCCACATCCTTGTAGAGGGTACTAGCGTATCAAGCGTCTGTTTCTTGAACTAAAAGTTTTTTTTTTTCTTTATATTAAAGAACAACTTTAAGTTCGAAAGTTTAAGAAGATTACTATTTCATGAACCAATTTTTAGCACTGAATTATTATTTTATTTTCTAGGTTTATTGAGCCAATAATTGGTAATAGTATTTCAAACGTGTAATGTCTCCTTGTTAAATAATTTATTTTTTAAGTAAATTAAATATTTAAAAGGTTATATAAACTTATATAGTTTCTATTTCAACTGGAATTTTAAAATGAATTGAGGCTAAAATGATGCAGATTCTTATTTTAAACATATTGGATTTGTTAGCAAAAATGAATGTTATATTCTAAAAGATTCTCGGATTTTCTTTCTGTATACAAAAGAAAATTGAGAACGACTTCTCGAAAGAAATGCAAACAAATAGTAAACAAATTTCGTTCGAACGCCTGATTATCGAAATCGTGCATCATTACGTATTTTCCTTCGAATCAAGCTTTAAATTCGAAAATTTACCATTTTCTCATTAAAGGAAAATATGTCAGGGGACATTTTTCGAGTTCTCAGACGATAATTTTATTGAGCACAGATAGGAATTCAAATTTTGCAATCAATCCGCGCTTTTCCTCCACTTTGAAATTCGAAAAATCTATTTTCCTTTTAAACAGGAATGCCAGAGATCAAATTTCGAGTTTCTAAAGGATAATTTTGTTGTAGGAAAAGAGGGATTTGAATTTTTCAACTGTATAAAAAGATATTGGTTCGCTGAAGCGTATATGAAGAAAATTTTTAAAACACGAATTCTTAGTATAGTTTCAAAAATCTTGATATTTGTGTATCTCAATGCTTTTCATTTACGAAACCACAGTATCCCCCCCCCCCCTCTTCCAGCCCAGAAATTATTTTGTATGTTTAGATTTATCCAAAATTTAAATTTTTCTTTAAGATCTTGAGGTAAGGTTAAGATTCTGGAAAAAAGTGCTTCTGAAATTGTGGTGAAGGAAAAAAAAAATTGTTTAAGAATATTATATTTCACCGTGCTATGTTTGAAAAGACTAAATTTTTACAAGAAAGTTAATAGTTTTATTTCAATTTATTTAAACTTTTTTGCTCTGTATTATTTTTAATGAGTTATTAACGTAGTTTGTATTGCTTTCGCTATTTGTTAGTGTCGGAGGCCTCTATAACTCAGAGGTAGAAAATTTCACTCCGAATGCTTTGGGGGGGGGGGGGGGGATCAATACCTGCCGGAGTTTTGGATGTAATTTTTTCTCTTTGTGTTGCCAATCTATCTTGTTCAGTCTGTTGTGTTAAAAAAATTGTTGGACCAATTGTTTGTCTTTTTTTTTGCTAATTACCGGCACAATAAATTTTGAAATAAGGGGTAAATTATGGAATTTGATAAAGAAGTGAGGAAGTTACGTGAGGTAGCAGAAAACCATGCTGGAGAAATAATATATAAGATTTATTTGAATACAATAATTATTTCAGAACATTTGAATTTTATTTATTTGAAATATTTTTACCTGTTTAGCAACAAACATCTGAAATCTATTAACTAATTTAATAATAAAAACTTTGGGGTCTTGTAGTATTTCGCACCCGACTCAAATTATGCAATATTCTCTCAGTAAAATTAAATTTATTATGCTGACTTAATTTTATGTTAGAGAATTATTTCATTAACTATCCATTGTACCAATGTCTTAATTTAGATGAATGCTATTATAATTACAACGTAAACCCTAATTATATTAACTAAATATACATTAGTTCTTTACTTGTCTTAAGTCTTAAGTGGCTTAAATGGACTGCAAAGTCTATTATGTCAAAGTGCTTATATAAGGTCACATTATGTCTTGCAGAAGAAAACACTTTTGAGCTTAATTTAATTTTAATTCATTCTACTTTACTCTTCCTAATATTTCTCTCCTGAAAATGTAGTCTTATCAGTGAGAACTGATGTCGAAAATATGTAGCTATAAAGGTTTACTTTTTTAAGTGCCAAGATGTTCCAATTTTTACCATTTCATTGCTAAATGGGAGATTCTTTTCAAATTATCCGAGGGTTTGTTGGCCGAGGTTTTATTTTTGAAGTTTCCACTTCTTTAGCATGATAAGGGGGAAATTTTCAATATAAAAGAGAAAATGAGGCTTGCTTCTTTACCCCCAACATTTTCCACTTATACCGACCGGTTCCTTGATAAATGGATGATTCAATTTGTATAAATCTTGCTTATACCTTTACTACCAACTTTTCCTCTTTAACGCTTTTTTAGTTAAATGTGAGATTATGTTTGAATTGACAGAAAGTTAGATGTCATAGGGTCTTTTCCCCTGA
This sequence comes from Uloborus plumipes, assembly GCA_038373865.1. Lineage (NCBI taxonomy): Eukaryota > Metazoa > Arthropoda > Arachnida > Araneae > Uloboridae > Uloborus > Uloborus plumipes. The sequence continues at coordinate 106,273 of JAXGGA010002188.1, read as the reverse complement.
AGTTGTACTTCTTTTAGGGTAATAAGGTAAAATTTCAACGTAAAAGTGGAAAAGGAAATGAAGAAACGGAATTAAAACGGAAGTGACGTTATTAATTGGAGACAGATCCTCGCTGCTGTACTGATATATTTTTTAATTCCAGTGTGAATATATACGCGGGTTATATCTGTACCTCAGAACCAGACTAACGTAAGTCCATTTTCGTCATTTTTCAGTAGAGGGGAAAAACGATGTATTCGACAATCGTTTTTCCCCTCTACCGAAAAATGACGAAAATGGACTTACGTTAGTCTGGTTCTGAGGTACAGATATATGAGTCTATTTGCCTTGAGCTGTGTAAAAACTACTCCAGACTGAGGAGCCCAAAACAAGGGCAAAACTGCCGTTCCTGGATGATATAACGAGTTACTCGATATTTCGTGTAGTTTTTTCGTATATGACTTTATGTGCGTAAATATGTCCCTTACGGTTTTTTTTCAGTTGCATTTATACAAACAAAAAATACGGAAATCATTGTAAGTTTTCCTGTTTTAGTTTGCTAACTTTTGTCTTCTTCACAAAACACATATAACGTTGGGGGTTGCATACACATCACTCAGATACTTACGTTCTAAAAAAACACCTCACCAGTAAAGGATTTACTTTAGAATTACACAAAGACTTCTGTGTTTCTTCAAAAGATATTTTATGCTGGAAAATTTGCTGTAGAGTTATTCCATAGTGACTAACGTAACATTCAGAGCAGATTTTGTAACTGTGTTTACTTGTAACTTAAAGGATGAAAAATATTTTTTAGTTATGCTGGTGGATTTACAATTAATGCATGGTATCTATGCATCATTTCTGCTATTATTTTAAAACAAAATTACTGAAAGTAGATATTTTTTCAACCAAAACAGCAGTGTGACTAACGTAACATTTTTGCAACTCTGAAAATGAATGCTCATGTTGTGAGGCAAAAATTTCTCAAAGTTAAGCAACTGTTAAAAATTGAATGATATATTTGAAAAATATGTAAAGTTGGCTTTTAAAAACATAAAACATTTATTAAATCTTAATTTTTTTTTAGTCTTAAGTGTCACTTTTATTCAAGATGGTGTGTGACTAACGTAACGTGACTAACGTAACCATCGAATAATAAGCAGTATAGACTACTACCAATTATTTATTATGGCTAATCTCAGTAATAATTACAATATTTTTTCAAATTTTTAACTTCTTATGTTGTATGATTTTTATTTATGTATTTATTCATTTATTTTTTGATACTTTTTTCACTTTGATATTTTTTTTTCTTCGACTGAGGTTGACATTTTCATGGAATGACGCTGTATGGGTTTGGGTATATTTTATTTGCGATGGAAATATATCTCGCTATTTTACGAAACAAGAGTTTTTCTATATCATTACATGACATTATATGCTATAAAAGAGTTCTTACTGCTTTATGCTGTTTTTAACTCTACACTAATGGATTTTCTTCGTAAGTAAGAGAGAGAGGTTAGCTATATATCTCAAAGAAAAATTTGTAGCAACAGTGAGGTATGTCCTTTTTAAAGCTATTTGCGTTTATTTTTGTTCGGTCTTAAGATCTAACAGGTTATATATTGCTCAACATAAAATTTTGCCAATATTGTTACAATTATACATCAAAACGTTATTCATAGAAATCTGCTGCTCAAATTCATTACAATTTTTCAATTCTTCATGATTAAAGGTGAAAAAACTAGTGGTTGCTGAGTTGTTTAATTGCATTTAGTGGCACAACTTAGTGATTGGATCACGATAAAGTGTAATTTTGAATCTATGTAGATTTGTGGTCGTATGGTCATTTCTCCTATCGTTTGACCCGCTATTTGGGGAATCAGGAGGGGGAGTTAATTCCCCTCCCCCTGGCATTGAGAAGTTAATAGTCTATTTACACATAATTTCTTGCTGTTTTTCACTGTTTTTTGCTACAATTTACATTGAGCACCCTTGCCATCCCCCCCCCCCTGAAAAAAATCAAAATTTCGGGCCTGATGACAATAGCGACTGTTGCAAGCATATAATACTTGTCTCGTTTGTTCTTCCAGAATATTTCCAGAAAAGAGTCAATTTCCGTCTTTTTAGAAAAAGTGGAAATGAAAGGAATGACTGTAATTGACAAGAAATTTACCTGCCAAATTTTCAATAACTGCTTCTTTGTGTCTATGACATTGTGATACCTTTAAATATCGACATTTTATTATGATAATGTTACTTATTAAAGGAGTATATTGCTTTTTTTTTTTCGAATAAAGCTATTTTCAGGAACGACGCAATGTTGTTCCAAATTGAAGTGCGGATGAAAAAGATTAGTGATATTGAAGAGATATTTACTTACTGAATTTTTAATAACTGCTTTTTTGTGTGCCGATGAGCATTCCGGCACCATTATCTGTCTATATTTTTTCTGATATTGTTACGTATAAAAGACTTATAGTAACCCCTTTTCCTTTAAATCTTCGGACAAAGCGTTTTCAAGGAAAAGACAATTTTTGAGAGCTAATTTGAGATCTATAGGACTTCTGGCGTTGAAAAGAAATTAACTTACTATTTTTTAGAATTGCTTGCTTGTTTCTATAAACATTCTGATACTATCGATGTTTCGTTTCAAGTATAATATAAACAAGATCCTGCACTCACGTTGAAAGCCTTACACCATTATACTTCCATTTTAAAATAAATACATCTCAAGACAAAATATACCATTATATCATCTTTTTCGGAGATACATAGAAATGCATTTCACGATTTAATGACATACCTTTTCTGAACATTTGATATATACGTTTCTGTTTTACAAAATGGTTTTTATTTCTGGAAAATTGCTTTTTCGCCGAAAAAGAAGATGATTATGCAATTCTTTTAAAATGACGTCAAAATAAAATGCAGACAAGGTAAATTAGTAAGGAGGTGCTATAGGAACGTTAAGTTCATCTGAAAACGTTTTGTCAAATGTTGAGATATTTCAAATTCATTCGAGATTTTGATAGTTTGTTATGTTAAGCGTATAAAATAAATCGAGTTCTGTAATACATGTTAAAAAGTTTTTCAGTTTTAAATAGATAGCAGATGAATTATGAATCAGGTATTACGTTAAAAATAATACAGGAAGGAACAAGACGTTTATCCATAACTAAGCCAGCTCTATGCCAGCATAGAATTAATTCGTAGCTATGTCACCACGATTTTCAATCCCGTGGGATTTCGAGGTCATAATATCTATCATGTTTCACTTTATATCATTTTAAAGCTCTTTTTAAGCGTCAACTTCAAAAGTATTTTCATAGAAGGAACTACTTTTATTATTTGATTAAGTTTGTCCGCGAGTTCAATGCACAAAATAATGACTGATGCAAAATCAATTTCCATTCAGCAACTGTCGTTTTTTTACGCAGAAGCATAGCATCAGAACATAAAAATGTAATGCTTCTAACAAATCATCACTTATAAGCGAAGGGATTTTCTGTGCCAAACATGATATGCTTGATAATAACGCACACTCTAGCGCTACTGTAGTTTGTTTTATATTGATATTAAATAAATCTAAACACTCAGCACAAGATCCTCACACAAACTTCACCATCTTTCAAAAATAGTTTTTTTTTTTTTTTTTCTGAAGAAGTTCGTGTGTGATACTTGCTCAAGGACCAAAGATTTCGAAATGATACGCAATTTCTATTGATTTGTGAATTAATACTATATCAAATTTAAAATGCTTTGAGATTCTTTAGTGTAGGTCGTAGTATCAACATCATCCGCATTCATCGTATCATAAGAGCGAAAAAGAGGGAGAATTGATTGTTGCTTGTTATTACCAAGCCATAGTCTCAGAAAACGTTTTTGGATAACTTCTCCAGTATTGCGTTTATCGTGCACTCTAAAAAAGACGTTCAAGTCTCGAGCAGAAGAGATGTAAATACTGAACTTCCCCGGTCATGGTAGGTCATTGTGTAATTGCTCTGGGTTTTGGTTTCTTCGTTTAAACTCATGTCGAGTATTGTAGATTTATCAACCAATTCATTTTACCATGCCATATAAGGCAATATCTGCGCTTATAAATTTGCTATCAGTACGGCAAAGGCGTCAGACTACGGTTTCTGCTAGTTGCAGGACTTAAATTGCTGGTTCAGGACTTTAGTTGGTTCATTACGTTTTTCTTCAGAAAAAGATATTGTAGTTGGACAAACCGAAATTACAGCATTTTGAAAGCTGCTGAAATTCTAATCACAGCATTCGACGCTACCAGGTTAGATTTGCTCCAACACTGGATAGGGATACGTGGAATGGAGAACAACGCGAAATAGGTGCTCTTAGTAAGTTAAAGGTTTGGAGATAGTTCTTTAAGCTTACACTGCCAAAAATAAGCTGTTGTTTTTACAGTATTATACTGGCAGCAGAGGTTCCAGTTTAAAACTGTAAAAGCACAGTAATATACTGTAAAACTAGCTATTTTACATCATTATAAATCTAGCAATTTTCCAGTTTATTACTGTAAAATTAGCAATATTACCTTAAAATTAGCTGCATTATGCTGTAAAAACAACAGTATAATACGGCCAGCACAGATTCCAGCATAAAACTGTAAAATGCACAATAATAAACTGTAAAACTTGCAATTTTGCAATTTATTACTATAAACTAGCAATTTTACAGTTTATTACTGTAAACTGGCAATTTTAGTCTACTACTGTAAAATTAGCAATTTTAAACTTTATTACTGTTAAATTTCTGTAAAATTAGCTTTGTTATACTGTAAAAACATTTATTTTTTAAAGTGTACAGGAACATCAAACATTGCCTTTAGGCTACTCCAGCTTCTTATGAAATCCATAATTCAACTATTCTTAACTTCTTCTAAAACATAACTTTGCAGGCAATCAATTTTTAATGATAGTTTCTGAAACTTTTTAGAATTTTGCTAATGTCCTCAACTGCGGATCTTATATACACAGGACATCGCACATGAGAAATCAAATTCGTTCTCAGAATCATTCAACTTGCTTTAATCGTACTCATAGATGAGAAATATTTCGTGTTCATAAACATTTTTTTTTATGTATTCGTCATGTAAGATACAGAATTATGACGGTTTTTCTTTCGAAATGTACGAAAACAAGAAGGCGAGTCAAAATTCAGATTATGTATTATTGAGCATATTCGTTTCATGAATGTCAGAAGTTGAGAAAAGATTATGGAAACTTTCTGGGATTATACTGTTTTATAAACATTATGCGGGATTTGGAACTTTTGTATCTTGCTTCAAAAAGACTTTTTATTGCAGTTTAATGCTAAATATAAAAATTATTTGGCAAAAAAAGAGACTTTCATGTGGTATGTAAACAATACTGAATTTATGCCTGCTACCTGCTAGACATTTTAGTACCAAAAAAATCTTACTACCGTAAATCAGGGTTACTTGGACCCTAGGGGGTTACTTGAGCCCACTACAATAAAATGATAAAATCTAGGTTTGGTACCTACTAGTTGAAGACTTGCACGTAGTTCCTCGTTTCTCCACTAGGTAGAAGCCCTCTGCAGTCTCTAACGCTAGTACCAAACCCAGATTTTATCGTTTTAGTGTGGGCTCAAGTAGCCCTCTTCTGGGTCCAAGTAACCCTGATTTACGGTATGTAAAAAATAGAATGATTTTTTAAGTTTTTCATTATTATTATTTTAATTAACGCCGGTTTTCAGTATTGAAAGAGAATAGATCCGAGTTTTGAGAAAATTCTTTCTACTAAAAATTTTTACACAAATGGAGTGAAACAATTAAAGGAAAACAGTTTTTATTCAAAAATATTTCTTTAAAATTGCTCTTAATCTTTATCAGAATATATAAAGCGTATTCTTTATTTAATCTAGAAAAAAATGTTTTAAATTTTAATCATTGCAAGTGAAACATTATTATTAAAAAATGAGCAAGAAAGCAAAATATTAGCAATAAATCTGGAATGAGCATTTTCATACCATCAAACTCGCCGATCTAAAGCTCAAATACTCCATCTTGTTTTTGTTTAATAAATTAGGCAAAGAGGTAAAACATTTAAATTTTGTGCGGACCTCATTGGACTGGTCATTTCTTACATGCTCGGTTTTACCCCTTTCCGCAGTCAAAACCCAAAGACTGCAAAACCTCCTACAGTTTATTCGAAATGCAAATTATTTACAGTTCTTCCCTTCGCGTGAGCAATAAACCGTTTCTACTTTCTTGAATCAAAGCTTTAATCAATCAGCAGTTTTCGTTAATGTTGATATTTGTCTGTTGCTATGTCCATAAATAAATTTTAATCTTCTTCCTCCGGTTACACCCCCCCCCCCCACACACACATAAAAAAGGACTTATTGATATGTTGTGTAATCCGAAATCCGAAAGTTTGAACCAAAGTTCTCAAACACAAATATAATTTTTAGAGATATAAACCACGCAAACACGAACGCATGATTAGCATTGAGTAATTAAAAATAAAATATTGCTCTGTTTTGAAAGCTTATTTCTAAAACAATTAGGAAAATCCGTAGAGCCCCTTTGCCGAGTTAAATATTTTCAAGGAAAATATTTTGTGAATTATTTCAGAAACGATTTCTAACAGATGTTCATACAATCCACTGTAAATTTACTACAGTCACGCAATGGGGTATTTTGCTCAATATCTTCAAAATTTATGTTTCAACAGAAAAGTACGTCATAAATACGAGCGGCGAAGCATGATGATTTATTGATTTCGAGTGTAACAGATAATAAGCACCCTATCTGCCAAGAAGATGATGGATTAAACGTTCTTTGATTAATGCAAAGTTGAAGTTATGTACCTTAATTATATTGAAAAATCTAATAACTAGATATAGGCTTCAAAAATAATTTCCATTAAATACTTTTTCCAACACCAACATAATTTGTTGAAGTAATTCCTAAAATATCTTTTATTTATAAAAATCGCAACATTAGTTTCTCTCAGTAAGGTGGTTACTCTTACCTAGCTGAACCCAAGTTAACTTGTATACAGTTCCTTTATTTCATCTCTGTTCAAATAACACTGCGGAACAAAAAAAAAATTTAAAAACCGGCGACACTTATTTTGTTAATGGTTTTTGTAAACACTCTCATTAGACAAACAGAGTATGCATTTACTTTCTTTGGATTAATTCTGGTTCTTGAGAGAAACGAAACACAAGACATCAATGAAAAAATTTGAACTTCCCTCCTAAAAGTCTACTAACTCTATTATTTCCTCTAAATTTTATAATTTTTTCACGTATATAAGTATAACAATTTTACGAATTAGGTATTAGACTCTAAAAATAGCAGTTCGTATCTTACTGTGAGCTTAAAAGTGCTTTTTATCTGGAAAAATATGAGCTCTTTACGAAAATGTTGCGTTAACCTCCAGACTTGAAGATGGTGAGTTTTTTATTGGGCCAACAAGGGTAAGTATACCAAATACCCTTGTTTCATATGTCAATAGGTTAGTCGCGCAAAAATCAACATTGGATTAGAAAGGTCAGGCCTTTGAGGAAAAATATGGAAGTAGGAAAAGCACGCGGAATTCATTAACCACCGAGAAGCCGAAAGAATAGTTTTTTTTCACCACTTTACATCAAATTTGGGCTAATTAAACAGTTCATCAAAGCCCTTGATAAGACAGGTGGCTATTTTAAATATCTGTGTCAAAAACTTAGTCCTGAGCAGGGAAAAATTAGAAGCAGGCATCTTCGATAGACCGCAAATCCACACTCTTATAAAATACCCTGTATTTGTAAACTATATGACATAAATTAAATCTGAAGCATAGCTAAGCTTTGTTTTAGTAATCAAGCTTTTTTTGAGGTGCCATGAAGAACCAGACTATTCAAAATTAGTTGCCAGAATGCTGCAAAATTTTCACACATTTGGAGCTACTATGAACGTTAAATTACATTTTTTGCATTGCCATTTGGGCAGTTTTCCGGATAATCTGGGAGATTACAGTGAGGAACAAGGAGAACGGTTCCCCCAGTTTTTTTTATCATTAGAATTATGGAAGAAAGTTACCATGGTCGATAGGATCGCCACATGACGGCAGACTACTGTCGTACTTTAATAAGAGATTTACCTGAGCAATACCATCACAGAAAAGCTTATAGAAAAAGTTTTCTGTAATTTTTGTTGCAATAATTTGATGAACAGCATATAGATTTTTCGTTTTTATATCATTCTGCTATTCGTTCTTAATAAAAATATTTTTTCAATACATATTGGTATTTTTATTTCGGTTTTCTTCAGTGAAATAGCTAATAGTCTTTAGCTCTTAAACTGTAGCCAATTTGACAATTCTAAATATGTTCTAGTATTCAGCACACTTGTCTGATAAGGAATTAACTTTAAGTTAGAATGCCGCAGAATGACTGTTCCCCAGTGCCCCAAAGCAGAATACTTTGCGATGTTCTGCAATGTAAAATCATTTGATAAAAATTGTTCTGCAAGTACTTCAAGCACTGTACTCATAGGAAAGAGACCGTTCTCAAAACGGTTTCATACGGGATTGTGAAAGGAATATCTGTCCCCTACTCAAGTCTTACTGCAGAAAAAAGCCTGTAATTAAGATTTCAGGCACACATTCTTGACCGAAAATTAAAACCCTGTTCCTCCAACCATCAAAGAGCTATCAGTGCTTTGAACCTGCATTAGAACAATGTTTTCACTCAGAATAATAACACATGGCTAATAATGAGGCCAATTTTTTGGAGAGAGGACGCTTATGAGCCATAAAACTGGTGTAACCTAAGATAGTAATCTGCAAATATTTTTTAACTAAACATAAACTGCTCAAAGTAAATTAAAAAAGTTAATGCAAATGTCGCATAAAAGTTGACTTTCTGATTTTCTGCATAATAATCCTAATTTGCAGAAATTTTTGTTTTATTTTCTACTTTGCAGAAATATGCAGAAATCGTTATGAATTTCTGCAAAATTACATCTTTAGTTAGAAAACTAATTGTAGAAAAACTGCCTTTTCTGCAGAAATCCGTAGATTTTTTTTTTTTTTTTTTAAGAATTTTTCCTTACATTTGAACAAAATTGTTCTGCAGTTCAGATATCTGTTCTGCGACGTACGTTCCAAATTTAGCAATATTCTGCTTTGGGGCCCCAGTGTAACAGTATATTAAACTGAAAGTTATGTACCCACTTTTAAAGTGTTTTACACTGAAGTGACAAAAGTCATGGGATACCTCTTAATATCGTGTTGGCCCTCCTTTTGCCCGGCGAAGTGCAACAACTCGACGTGGCATGGACTCAACAAGTCGTTGGAAGTCTTCTGCAGGAATATTGAGCCATGCTGTCTCGATAGACGTCCATAATTGTGAAAGCGTTGATGGGGCAGGATTTTGGGCACGAACAGACCTCTCGATGGTGTCCCATAAATGCTCAATGGGATTCATGTCGGGCGATCTAGGTGGCCAAATCATTCGTTGGAATTGTCCAGAATTTTCTTCAAACCAATTGCGAACAGTTGTGGCCCGGTGACATGGCGCATTGTCATCCATAAAAATCCCATCGTTGTTTGGGTACATGAAGTCCATGAATGGCTGCAAGTGATCTCCAAGTAGCTGCACATAAGCATTTCCAGTCAATGTTCGGTCCAGTCGCACTAGAGGACCAAGTCCATGCCATGAAAAAACAGCCCACACCATTACGGAGCCACCACCAGCTTGAACAGTGCCTTGCTGACAGTTTGGGTCCATGGCTTCGTGGGGTCTGCGCCACACTCGAACCCTACCATCGGCTCTTACCAGCTGAAATCGTGACTCATCGGACCAGGCCACGGTTTTCCATTCATCTAGGGACCAACCGATATGCTCACGTGCCCACGAGAGTCGCTGCAAGCGATGTCGTTCTGTCAGTAAAGGCACTCGAGTCGGTCTTCTGCTGGAATAGCCCAAGAAATCCAAATTTCTCCGCACAGTTCTAGCAGACACGTCCATTGTACGTCCCACATTGATTTCTACGGTGATTTGACGCAGTGTTGCTTGTCTGTTAGAATTTACGACTCTTTGCAGACGTCGCCGGTCTCGATCTTTAAGTGCAGGCGGTCGACCACTGCGCTGTCCATGGTGGGATGTTATGCCTGAAATTTCATACTCTCGGCACACTCTTGACACAGTGGATCTGGGAATGTTGAATTCTCTAACGATTTCCGAAATGGCATGACCCATGCGTCTAGCTCCAACTAACATTCCGTGTTCAAAGTCTGTTAATTCACGTCGTGCGGTCATCATCACGTTAAAACCTCTTCACATGAATAACTTGAACAGAAATGAAAGCTCTGTAAAAGCACTGCGCATTTATACCTGTTCTATGCGATGCTACTGCCATCTGAAAATTTGCATATTGCTATCCCATGACTTTTGTCACTTCAGTGTATATCCTGTATTATGTGCGATTGAGTTACTGATTTAGCAATTTGTAAAAAACATTATATATTATACTGACACAAGTTTAACGCAGACAATATAAATTTCTGTGTCAAGAATATTTTTATAATTAAAAAATAAAAGAGCAGTTATTAAAGTGAAATTTCATTTCAGAAATATTGTGCACCTTTAAATTATTCGACAAAAAAACATAAATGCACGTTATGAGAATCAGTAACTGAGTTTTAGTTATTTGTGCAGAAAAATATCAAGCACACCATATATTACAAACTATTAATTTCCATTAATGCCCGATTTTGCGTTTCTTATTTTGAAAGCTTTGTTGCATTAGCATTAGAGGAGCTATTCTGTTTAAAGTAAAGCTTACTTAGTTCCACACTTTGCTTATTAATACTAAACGAGAAATGCAGAGAAGATGTATGAAATGTCAATCTTTCCAGCTCTCGAGAAAACCATTTTTGTAAGATCAAACCCCCAAACTTTGTACGTTGTACACTAAACTTTTGGGAACTCTTCTGACTTTGATCCTTCTCCTTTCTTGCGTGTTTAAAGAACAGCACATTCTACGCTGCAAACACTGTGTTTCCATATTGAGCTTGTGGCGTGTTCGTAACTTCCGTTAATGAATTGATACGAAAACTGTAACTTGTTGTTAATTAAATCGATTTTTATTAATTCCAATCTTGACTAAATAACTTATATAGGAGCATATGTACAAGTCTGCCCATGGAGGAAAACTTTCAGTATCAAAAAAAAGTTCAGCTGCCTCAAACAGAGGACTTCGTTGAGTCGAGAAACGTTCGGCGCAGCCACAGGGCCTCTGGAACAAAGTTCCGAAATTTTCGTTCACACTCGGTACGCCTGTACCGAGCCCAGGCAAAACACCACGACCGAGTCTCGGACTCGTCTCCCCGAAGTTGAGCGGGGCGCTCTCCTTTAAATTTTGCAAGGGGTGTGCTCCTGCAAACTTTATTCATTTTTACTTTCTTCTATATCTAATATACAGAAGAAAGTATTGGATTCTTGAAAATTTTCGAATGCCGAATTTTGACGGATTTGCACGTTTTGAGGTGCAATGAGTCCATTTCGATCATTTTTGGAAAATGTCTGTGTGTGTGTGTGTGTGTGTGTGTGTGTGTGTGTGACCAGTTTTTGTGGCCGCGCTAGAGCAAAAACTACTGCATGAAATCAAACAAAAATTTTTGCACATATGTACCACCATTTGAACTGGTGCACCTGACTTTTTTTAGCGAATTCCTCCAAGGGGGTCTAACAATCGTACGTGTTCTGCGCGTGGGTGATTGCTATATCTCAAGAAGTAACCGGCGGAATCAAACGAAAATTGGTCCATAGGTAGACCCTACTGAGTACAGGTGCTGATTCAATTTGTGTGTCAATATCTCGAAGGGGGGTGGAGCAATCGCACGTGTTCTGCGCGGGGGTTATTGCTATATCTCAGGAAGTAACCGGCGGAATCAAACGAAAATTGGTCCATAGGTAGACCCTATTGAGTACAGGATGTTTATTGAATTGATTCTCCTCCATTTAACCATCCCAGGTAGCATAACGTTTGAATGTGTCATAAAAGTTGTAAAATGGTTATCACAACATTAAGTCATTTTAAAACGCTTACGAAACGAATTTCGGACGTTATTACTATTATTAATCTAAATCCCGCAAGTAAGTTTATCAACTCCCGAGCTTAACTTCAAGCAAATGAAATCCGGGATCCTTTCACAGGGTTGCCACAGGCTACTTAAATGCTACTTTTTGCTGCTTTTTTTCTCCCTAGGCGACTTTGAAGACTTTTTTTTGAGCACAAACAGGCTAAAAAGCAACTTGTTTTCACTGGAGCTACTTTTTTGGAGACTTTTTTTTTCCAAAGCAAGTTTTAATTCGAAAATCTTAGTTTTTTTTCACCCTATTTGATTTTATTTATTAATATGAAACCCATGACTTTTTTATTCTTATTTCTTTGTCACCTAAAAAAAGAGTATTCCTTTGCCTTTTATTATGGACAGATCCACTATTGTTTTTTTAAATATCAATCAGGGAGGGGCTCAGATTTTGGAATAATCTCTTCGCTACTTTAGCTTTTGGGTAAAAAGTGATTTGCTTAATAGCCATAGCTACTGAGGATGGGGGGTGGATTTATTTATTATATATATATTGTTTTAAAATCAGCTCTATGTTTAGTAGATTGAAGGAACAGCTTATTCAAGACTCTCCTTTATTTGAATTTTAATAATGAACAGCTGATTAGTTAAAAATTTATTTTTTGGAACTTACAGACATCAAGCACGAGCTTCGCCCAAAATTCTACTGTTAGGGATTTCAATAATTTTGCACATATTTTAATTTCAATTATTTTAGAATTTGACAGATATTTTAACATAAGCGAACTAAAGCGTATTATAACCATAATTCTTTTTTTTTCAACCTTGACTTTTATTTTTTACCGATTGTAATTACTTTTTTGGTGGGAAGTGTACTATATTTAGCAAATGAGCTTTTACCGTATTTTTCGCCGCATAAGACGCACTTTTTCTCCCCAAAATCGAGGGGAGGGGGGGGAGTGCCTGCGTCTTACACGGCATAAATTTAAGATTAATTAAAATTGGGGGATTTAATTTAAAATTGGGTGCGTCTTATATGCCGGTGCGTCTTATACGGCGAAAAATACGGTAATTGTTAAATTTTTCACTTGTAAAAAGTATTTTTTCACTTAAAACCTTAATCAGCTTCTTTTTAATTTAATTTTATTTATTTTTTTAATGGGTAGTTTTTGCATAAGCTTCCTGTTGAACAGTTGACATACATATGTAAAAGTTGAAGTAACTCATTGATTAATGTTTCTAGAATTTATGAATAAATAGAGGAAAATTGTACAAAGTGATATAAATTAAACAGGGGTATCAGAGGTGTATTGTATGAAGTTCTGCTTTATTTTAAAGAGCTCATTTAGGTGCAATTTTCAAGTTTGTATGGTCTTCTACCTTGCAAAAAATAAGAATACTTTTACACAATTTTTGGAAGTTTTTTTTTTTTTATTTTTTATTTTTTTTTCTATTTTATTATTATTCTTTTTTTTTTCTTTTTGAATATTCATCAAAGCGTTGTTAAAAGACAAATAAATAAAATGTATTCTTATTTTTACTGAAACTTTCATTTGAAAATTAAAAGAAAAACTCCGTAATCATTTTAAGCATGATTATTCACTTGACACAAAAAGAACTGAATCGCTGATTCCGTTTCAATGACGTCAAGTTTTGTAATATTATCATTATATTTCTGATTTTTTTCAAGGAACAAAGTACAAGTTAACATTATGATTAAGAATGCTATTTCTCCACGTCAACTCCCATCACAACTCCTCCCTCACACCATCTCATGTTGCAGAACCAATATGTGGAGTATTGGTTCTGCAACATGAGATGGTATTACGTTATAGTCATCCAGATTGCGAATCATATCAGCACATAAAGCGCTGATATCAGTTTGACGCTAGAGTGAGATAAAAAAAAAGTAGCTAAGTTTAGGGAAGAAAATTTAAAAATGTTAAAACAAAAGAAAGTGAGCAAAAAAAAAAAAAAAGCTGAACTGAAAAGGGTAGTCAAGAAATCGGAACAAAAAATCAAATTAGTATCAAGTTTCTGGCAAAAGTACTGCTGTACTTTCAAGGTCCTAGTTAATGTTTAACTAGTTCTTGCAACAAAAGACTACATAATTTTTTACACTGATAATGTTGCTCTCTACTGCATCCTCGTAACAGCTATTGGCAATATTTTAGTTTTAATTTGCTTTATTTATATTGATTTTTCATTGTATTCTCATCAAAATAGTTGAATAGAATTAACTCTAGTCATGGGGGGGGGGAGGCACTCCCTTTTTTAATAAGTTATGTCAAAAGTTTTTTTTTTTTTTTTTTGTAATTGCACATTCAGTTTAAACTCCTCAGCAAAACAGATGAAGACTTTTTACAAATGTTAACTTTTCAGCTGTACTATTTATTTCTTACTTCATTTATCTGATCATAAATACTATTTTTTTGAAACCTTTTCAATTTTGGGGACTACTTTTTTTGCAACTTTTTAATTTTAGGGACTACTTTTTTGCAACTTTTTAATAAGATTTTGGCTACTTTTGCTACTTTTTTGATGAACTTTTCCTATGGCAACCCTGCTTTAGAACTATTTTTTCATACCCGGCGAATAGCCTGAATTTGCTCTACGGGTTTGTCCATAAATTGTGTCATGCCTTTTCTTCAACAATTTCCACCCCCTTCTCCCTTTGTCATATTGTGTCACACTTCACAAAGCCCTAGTTACACGTCACGCACTTTTTTATGAACATTGTTTTCATTTTAAAAATGTGACGTCACACTTCTTGTTACCCCCACAATCCTCCTTATCACAAACTGTCACACTTTTTAAAAGTTCCTACGCTCTTAATGTCTGAAATCATTTGAGAACGGTCCATAATGTAAAATTTTTCATAAAATAGAAAGAGTTTCCATACAAATTAAGCTCTGATCAGCTCGCACATTGTTATTCTTTTAGCTTAGCGAACAAAAGCAAATGTTTTAATGGTATTGTAAAAACACGAAACTTTTGTACTTAACGCACACGAAAAACTGCTGCTTGTTATTTTAATTAAAAAGAGATGTAAATGAATTCAAGGAAACCTTAAAACAAAATAAACGACATTATGGCAGGTTGATTCAAAAGAAACCGAATGTTCAAAAGAGAGGGAAATAATTACATAAGAGCAAGAAACGATTATTTAATGCACATAATAATGTACATCGATCGAAAATTGTCGAATTACTTGGACCTTTAAAAGCTCTCAAAAGGCAGATGCATTTCGACTGACCGTTGCCATAGTTACAAATGCAAGACTCGTTTAACAGCACATTAAATGGTTAACAAATGCATGCAAGGTTAGTTTCTGTCAAAGTGAAAAGGAAATATTAAAATACTAAGTTTAAAAGTGGATTTCAATTCGCCGCCCACCATTCATAGCAGCGTTACATTCTAACAAAGCATGGTAATAGCATTGGGGAAGTATATGAATTAGGTTTAGTACTCTTTCATATGCCTGTTGATTCAGTTCCTGTGTATAATTATAATGAACAGTCACTGGGCTTCAGACAGAAAGATAAGAACTAGAATCTTTAAAAGTGTTGAAACTTTTCGTGGCCCATATGGCTTGTCTTGAGTTAAAAAAAAAAAAAAGCTAAAAGAGCCTTTTCTCGCTAAATAACACCAATTTTGTGAATTATGCGAAGAGTAAGCACCAAGCTGCCATTCTTGATTGCAAAAACGTTTAATTTGCTAGAAACAAAAGTAAGATTTTTCCTTTTCTTTTCTAAGTTAAAGCTAGTAAACTCAAGTTGGATCGCCTGTTATTTTTTTTTCAGTAAACTCTACAAGTTGTTGCTTATTAACTTGAAATTTGAAAATAAGGCTCCTGGTAACTTGAACTGTGACCTTGAAAATGTTTGCCTCTTTTCGGTGGCTTTTCCCTAACGCAATTCAAAGTCAGATGCGCTGCCTTATTATCCCTAAAAGAGGCAGCATTGTCAAGGTCATAGCTCATCTTTTCAGAGGAGCACTATAATCAGTTAAAGCGCATATAAAAAGACCCGCAAAACTAAATTTAAATAATCCCAAATTCAATAGTTTAAGAAAAAAGCAATAAAATAAAATAAGATCAGAGCAAGATCATAAGATCATAAAAACAGAGCATATGGCGATGTTTATCAAGTAAAGTTTATAATAAATTTATAGAAGCGTATCTGCTCGACATGATCGACAAAGTAAGACGCGAGATATTATATAAATGTTTGACTAAATATTTTCTAAGAAAATATTCTCATCACGTTTCATTACAAGGTACTTTTTAGATAAAAAGTTTAGAAAAAAAAACTAGTTAAGTAAACGTGGTATTTCTTTTTTCTCTTTTCCTTCCTTCAGACATTTTTTTTCTTTATTTGGTTGATTTAAGACACATCTCTTTTTTTTTAAATTAAAGTTTATCACATTCGCAAATTATTTTGTATTTTAAATGTTATTTTCTGCACACATGATTGAAAAAGTGTGTGCTTTTGAAAGTGATTTTTAAAGATATTCTTCTTTTGCTACTTTTCAGATCGATAATGTAAACGTGAAAGATATTTTGGCCATTTTCATTCAAGATAACATAAACTTAATATTTATATAATGCTGCGTTCACACTGCTAAATTTGGAACTGCTTTTAGGCAATGACTAATACAGAAACAGTGAGGTAAATAATTCTGTTTATGTTCTTGCTACTAAAGTTGCGAAATTAGTTTATGTTTCTAATTCGTAAAAAATTGTATAAAACTAAAAATAGTATAAGTGTGCATTTTTAAAGCTACCATTTGATACGTCATAAAATTTCAGGAAGTTTTTAGGATCAAAAATCCTATTTTACTTCTAAATGTTTCCTTAACCCATTATAGCTGGACATTTTTTTTCCAAAGATATTTTGTAGACTGGTTACAAACAGTGTTTAATGGACGGAAAAAACAATAAAAAATATTATGTAAAAAATAATTGTTTTATTAAAAAAGAAAAATCGTCCTTTAAAAGTTACGATAGACCCCAAAGGGTACCTACTTGTTTTACTGAAATTTTTTTCTGCCTACGATATAGTATTTAAAAAGACATTTTATAAGAAGAAATAAAATCAGCAATTAACATAAACTGGGAAGCTGGGAATAACTTTGAAAACTTAGCTTTTTTTCTTGAGATTGTGAACGATGTAATTTTTGATGAAGATCATATTAAAACTGCTACGGAGCACACTTTACAATGGTTATGTGCTGCAATCTGTTAATAACGAGTTGAAACAATATCAAGGTACTAATTGAACACTATTATTTGGTTAAAATGTTCATTTTGGGAAAATTCAGACCCTTTTTTGGACCGTCCCTAAAAAGGGTCGCTAAGCATTAATGGGTTAATCCATTCATTCCAAAACTTATGAAACAAAGGAGTACGGAGTTATGTTATATAAAAATGAAAACAAAAGCTTAATTATTAATATCCAGAATATGTAAAATAGTTTATAAAGTTACACACAAACACACAGACATATATAGATAGATAAACAGATAGATAGAAAGTGCGAGATGGAGTTGTTGAGAGAACTAACTCTAAACACTGTTTATAAACAAAACTGTTCTCAGATGAGCCCCCGTAAGCAGACTAAAAGATTTTGAAGTCTTACAAACCTTTTTCTTTTTTTTAAGAATTAATGAACTATCGAGCTTTTATAGAACTAACGAAGCATTCGCGCGCGGCAGAAGGAATTAAAAAACCCAACTTATAGAGTAAATTTTTGAATAACAGCAAAAAATGCGACTTTTTTTGAGAGGGAGAGAGTTATGGCATTGACAAAAAAAAAAAAAAACGCATTTGAGAAATAATATACAGGGTGTCCACTCCAATCGTGGACCAATAGCTAATTTCTAAACCGTTAGAGATAAGCATATAGTTTATTTAGGAAAAAATATCAAAATTATGAAAGGAATTTTGGGTCTATTCAATGTTTTTCAAAAAATCAAATTTTGAAAGAGTTACGAAATTTAAATTTTTATACAGCCCCCCAGTCCTATCAATCATATTTAGTAAAACATTCTTGACACTGTAACGTTTAAAACTAAAAAAAAAATCACTCCTCTACGACAAAAATTGACCGAGTTATGACGTTTTGAAAAATCAAGATTTTACATTGTTTCATGACGTCATCGAGAGATTGCTTAAGGGACCGGATGCGAAATCCTTCAAAATCTTGATTTTTCAAAACGTCATAACTCGGTCAATTTTTGTGGTAGAAGAGTGATTTTTTTTTAGTTTTAAACGTTACAGTGTCAAGAATGTTTTACTAAATATGATTGATGGGACTGGGGGGCTGTATAAAAATTTAAATTTCGTAACTCTTTCAAAATTTGATTTTTTGAAAAACATTGAATAGACCCAAAATTCCTTTCATAATTTTGAGATTTTTTCCTAAATAAACTATATGCTTATCTCTAACGGTTTAGAAATTAGCTATTGGTCCACGATTGGAGTGGACACCCTGTATATGATTCATTTCATTAATTTTTATGCAATGTTTCATATTCCGCGCAAAGTTTTACTTTTTACATTGACTGTACAAATTGAGATAAGGACAAAGATTGAATTTAAAAATGCATTAACATTTTGTCTGAAATTTTAAATTAATTTATTGTACAAATATTGATAACATAAAGCATTTCAAAATGAAAACAAAATGTACGTACAAAATTGAAATAAAGTCGACTGTGTTATTTAATCCAATCCTAAAATTTTAAATGAGAATCCTAAATTAATTAAAAGAAATGCGACAGGTTTTGAATTTCAGTGCTTCATTTTCTAATTTATTATTCTCATCTGCCCACAAAGTTTTATAAAAAGTAATTAATGACTGAAAGAAACTTGATTTCAAAACAATATTTCATCTTGTATAGTTTGTTATTTAAGGAGAATTTCTGCACTTTTCGAAGCAATCAAACTAGTAATTAATTGTTTGTTCCCATTTTAATACAAATTAAAGTAGAAACGAAAATCTTAGCAGCCATATTCTTCATTCAGATTCGTTACGAACGTTGTTGTTCTCGTTGGTTAAGTTAATTACATCAGTATTTTTTTTCAAAAAGCGTTCGGTTATTTAAAATGAAGTTTAAGATTTATTCAAGAATAATAAATCTCTACATTTTATTGATTGTAGTAAAAAAAGTCAAATTGCTACAAAGTTTCGGTACATCTGTAAATGAATTTTATGTGGTTTTGTATTTACACAGTAATTAATCTTTTTACAAATGAATTTTTGATGTAAATTGACTAAATAATTACAAGTAGTTATAATTGACTAATTAATTTCAAGTAGCTTACTTTTCGATTAGTTATACGTCATTTGGTTATTTTGCCGATTCAGTCCTGATTGTTTTAGTACCATTTTAGGTCTTTCGCCTCGCATGAGGAGTTTCACTCCTCATGTACTTTAGGATAGAATTTCACTCCACGCAGCATATATGCTGACTTGAAATCTGCCGCTGATAAAAGAGCAAACGTGTCAAGACTTTGGAAACCCATTTCAAGTTTTTGAGATAGAATATCTCGGTGAATATTGGTCGTACTGATGTCAAATTTGCTCGTTCGAATTCATTTTATTTGCTTGTGATTTCCCTAAATATGAATAAAAGAACATAGGGACTGTAAGAGAAGTTAGCTTTCGTATCTTTTGTTTTTTCCCTTTCAAACTTTCATATATTAACAATGCATCATATGAAGCAATGAGAAACAAAGAGCTGAAAGTTGATTATTCAAAGTTTTGAGTAAAACACCTTTAACCGCTTAGTCGTCGTACCCGTTCCTTATACGGACAGAATATTCGGGCAAATTTTGTCGTGCCCGTGTCTCATACGGGCTGCGTTTCTGATATTTTTAAAGCTTCAAAACTTTTACTTTTTGTCCTGCCCGTATTAGCTTTTATTTCTACAACTACTATACACCTATTAAAGAAGGTGGAAGAAAAACAAATTTGGATTTTCGAAAGGATTTGGCGATGAAATATTATAGAAATATCAAGCTTCCGTTCCTGTTTCAAGAGGAGGTCGTCCATCGAATGAAGCGTCACTAAGTCGATTGATTGAACGCCATTTTCTGGAAATAATACCCCCTACAGACAAGAAAGCAAATCCTGCGAGAGAATGTAAAGTGTGTTGCAGTAAGACGAATGCAAATGGGAAAAGAGTTCGAAAGGAAACAAGACACTACTGCAAAGACTGCAATGTAGGACTATGCATACCATGTTTCAAAATTTACCACACGCAGAAATATTATTAACATTTCAACTAATATACCCCTATTATAGATCTCCAATTTTGAAATATTGTTTGTCACCAACGATGCGCATTACTTGAAGAAAATAAAAATTTTCTCCGCTCAAAATTTACTTTTTCTTTCTCAATGCCTGCATTGAAGCTTTTCAGCCTGCCTTGGATGCGCGAGGAAAGCGAACTTTAAGGTAAAATTGGGTAAGTTGATTAAAATTTTCCTACCTTTAAAAAACCACTAAATTCAAGGGAAAATGCAGTGTTTTTTATTTTAATATGTTTAAAATATTATGAACATAAAAAAAACAAAAATAAAAAACCTGATGAATTTTGATCAGTTTTTGGAAAAAAAGTGCGACGAGTAAGAGGTTAAATATCAGACCCTAGGTAGGTTTTCATTGATTTTTTTTAATCGTGTGTGTTATATATTAGCACTAGGTCCAAATTTTGCCCCACAATGGATGAAAGGTTCTCCTACTATACAATTAATGCTAAACATCTTCAAATTTTCTATATTGCTACTTACATCTCTTTGCTTCTCACTGCTATTGACTGTTTTTTGCAATTGGAAGCATGTATCGAAGACTAACTGCTGCGAAATATAGGTCTGTAGACCTGCTGCATACATCGCTTACAAATTTTCCGTTGAAAGACACACAAAAGATTCTCCGCGATATTCTAAAAAGTAAAATTTAAGGTATGATCTAACATTAATCAGAGAAAAGTTCTATATTAAATCCAAAGCCTGAAATTCGGCCAGTTCGCGAATAGGCGAGTCAAATCACGTTTCCGCTAAGAGATTAGGCCAAAGTCCGAAGTACTTGCAATTGTTATTGTATATTGAAATTTTGCTGCCTGTTTCGAGAAAAAGATGGAAACCCTTGGCCAAATCCCGAAGTGATAATAGTAGATTGACCATTTTTCCAATAGTGGACGTCATTTAAAGAGCGCAAATCTAATCTTCTTCGAACTGTCATATTGTTACTGTATATGTCTGTGCTGTGGTCACTTATATTTGAACTCGTTTCTGAAACAGTTATGCTTTAATAAAAATAAATGAAACAAACTACACAACGCACACACACAGAAGTACTTAGATTATAAATATTGCATTTTTGACAGTGTAAACTGTGTAAAACGATCTGATCTTGATTTATTTGTTCCTACTTTGTCCAATTGTCCTACGCCACTCCAAGAGTTGGCCGGTCAAAGCTTGAAATCAAGAAAAGATCGTATATTGGCCATTATAAGTTTACAGCAATGTTGGTCAAACCGCAAATTGGCTGTCTGATAAACGAACTGAACGATTTCATTCTTTTGCCGTAACGTATGTAATCTACTAGGGTAAGTGAGACAAAAAGGTAAATTAATTTTCGTTTTAAAAGTAACAACGATTCGTTTGTTTTCCAAACAAATCTGATTATTTTATGTCAAGCGTAACTCTTAGACATGTACTTCCTTCAGCAAGAGAGAAACATTGCATTTGATGTTTCAAAGGATATAAGCACTTAAAGATATAACCGTACCAGAGCACAATACATCAATGCCGAAACTAGTCTAAATTATCAAAGGGGACTTGAACTCATTCACAAATTGAAATGAATATCAGTCTAAATCAGCGGAAGACAAATTGAGTTAAATTCGTGTCAAAGTGAGTACTAGTTTATGTCAGTGAGGTGAAAATTCACAAGTTGAACGGAAAGTCATTAAATATAATAGGGATTGTATAATTAATGCATGCAGATTACCTAACGAATGTAACTCGAAAAATGAAACGAACGGAAGAAAAAATGTGCGTAAGAATGGTTAAGTTGGTCTTCCTAGTTTGACGGAAATTTCTGAAAAGCATAGTGCATTAACTTTTAACTTTAGCATAGTTGCATTCACAGATGCTCTGTTCGTATTCAGCTAATTTACGCAGATTTTTACATCTGGTACAAGCTTTTCTAGAACGCTTTTCGGTGTTACACCAACCTAATTCATAAATATATTCCCCACTTCAGAAAAAAAAGAAAAATTTACCATCATTTTTATGTACCCAAGAGTATGTATGATAAAATACTCTACATTTAAGAAAAAAAATAATTAATTAATTTCAGCTAAACATTGTTGTTGTTGTACTAATAAATGCTACCAAATTTTTAAAGAAAAAATAGTACTGAACTATCTGATTTTAGATAATGCGTCGAATTTTTACGTACGTTGTTATAGACCATTTTCTGTAAACTCGTCATTTTCCATACAGAATCTGTCCGGGTATGTTTTTTTAGAAATGTTCGTTTAATTATATTACTCTGGAAATGAATCTATTACTTTGGTTCGAAAGGCGGCCAATTGAAGTTTGTGTTTTTTTTTTTTTTTTTTTTGATAAATCATGACAGGGGGCTGTGTCAGGGACTGTGTATTTTCACTTAGTTGCGTAATAATTACAAAATTATTGAAGCATAGTTTGTTACGAAACTACCGATACATGTAGATACAAATCATGGACATAATAAATTCAATAAAAAAAATAGCATGTTGATAGAAATTGTTTTTGAAATTTAGTTTTGTTTTCCCTAAAATAAATCAACTTTCACGCCCTATTAGAAGCACAATTGTCAGACACATTTTAAAGCTCGTTTTCAAGTGTACCCTTTAAGCCGGAGAAATGTTTGACATCTCTAAGGAAAACCTGTTAAAGCTCTTAACTCAAAATCGCTTTCCTTATCAAAACAAATTGGTCTAGTGTAAAGAGAAGAAAGTACATAAGAATAGAACTATGTTTATATAGGGGCAGCTGTAGAATTTCAGTCTTTCCAAGATCAGAAATTTGAAAACTAACCAAATAATTTTCATGCACTTTTTTTTATCAAACAAATGTGTGCATATTTTAAAAAGCAGCCCATAAAATTGAATTTTTGCAACAATTAAATTTCATTAAAAAAAATCGTGACTTAAAAGTCAGTACTGAGAAATGAGCAAAATAGTTAGACGGGTAAACAAATTTTGTAATCTGTATCCTGTGTCTGTCAGCCTGTCTTTTGTAAGTTTTAAAGAAATAATTAAAGTTGATTTTCACAGTATTTCACAGTTCTGGACTTAACATGTAGCATAAAAATTAACCCATTTATGCCCAAGTTTTTTTTTAAACATTTTTTTTTCAGTTTTTATCTGTTTAAAACTCTTACTTTAATGGTTTACACCCATTTTATGCTTAAACCAGTTCGCTGTTGCCATATTCAATAAGTTATTTAACGTCCTAGTTATGGGATATTTTGCAGATATGTGAGCAAAATACGATCTTACTTGACTTTACTTTTGCAAAGTAACATTACAGAAGGCATCTGTGATCAATTTTAAGCAAATCATTTTAAAATAGTTTCATTTTATGAAAAATAAGTTCGCAAAAAGAACTTACTTTCTGTGGCTACCCATGCTGGATTGTTGCTTGACTTATTTGTCTGAAAATAGCTGTCAATAAATAAACTCTGATGTCCAAATAGTGGCTCTAACTGGTTTTCTCAAGGAGGACTATTTAACTTGTGAAAAGCAGCTTTAGTAAAAGGATATACCCATTACAGGTTTTTTGTATGCAGTAACTAACAAGCATTCCGTTTTTAGGCTACTGGGCATAAATGGGTTAACAACCAGTTGCTAATGGAGTTGGAAGTGAGCTAGTAATGAAAGTAAGAAATTTTAATTGTTAAAGCTCAGGGACAGATACAAAGGATGGGGATGATCCCTTGAGAGATTTTCCTTGTGCAAATTTCCGATATGGAAGTTCAAAAAACAAATTTTTGGATTGTTTCTGATGCTAGTAAAAGGGAGATTTGGTGCCCTCCGGAATCATTTCGGGATTGAAGTTCGAAACATTCAATATTTTAAAACCAGGATATGTAGTAAAGGGTAAGTAATAAAAATAAATACCCCCCTAATTTGAAACATTTCTGGTTCCGCCTTTGTAAAGCTCAGCTTAACGTGATCAAGAAAAAAGTTGGAAGCTTTGATAGACATTTTTATGCACGGACCTATCTGTCTTTTTATTGTTTACATCACTCAAAGACATGACGAAATTAGTTTTTAGTAATCCTTTTAGGCAATCTTTGTGTCATTATGTCTTATTAATTTCATATTTTTCACCTGAATTGCATAAAAAGTTATGTAAAAGCATCAACTTTAAGAGTAGCATTGTGTTTTTAAGGA
Organism: Uloborus plumipes; assembly: GCA_038373865.1. NCBI lineage: Eukaryota > Metazoa > Arthropoda > Arachnida > Araneae > Uloboridae > Uloborus > Uloborus plumipes. Next base: position 81,764 of record JAXGGA010002188.1, on the reverse strand, counting down.
ACGTTTTAATCATAGCTCTTACTTCTGTGAAAAAATTGAAGCAATAAATGTAAGAAATTGGTTTCTACTTTTCCTTATATTGTAGTAAACGAAAAGAGATCTCTTTCGTAAAAAAGTAAAAGATAAATTCTTAGGAAAAGAAACTTTTTATAACATCAGAGATTACGTTTGCTTGAAATCGAACCCTAATCGAAAATCTATTATGGCAAAAGTACGGATTCCGCCAAAATGCACAGAAAAGCTTAAATCTAAGCGAAAATTCAGGGTACTACTTTACTAGAATTCTTGGAATAGTGTATTCTAGAAATGGAATTCGTTTATGGAGTTAATCTTGCATAGATGAACTCTAGGTAGTTGAAGGAGAATGATTGTCCGTTGGAGAATATTACTTGCAACAATTGAATATTATCAATGTCTGGTATTATGTGCACATTTAAGCCTATTTCCGGAATATAATACATATTTATTGTTGAAAATTAAGAGCAAGAATCTGAGAGAGTGTCACGCCTGTGATCCATGACGTCTCAGATTTTTTCCAAAAAATTACCAAATGTTTATTATCTTATTGAAAGACCAAATCCAGAATGTTTTTCTCTAAAGTTGAGTTGTTTAGTTTTATGGACCCCTAAAAGTGAAGGTGCGGCATCAAAAATTAAGCGGATTTTCAAGACATGGAAGTTGCTGTGAGCCAAAACTCTTAACAGGAACTGTTGAACTCCAATTTTCTTTTTGTATATGGAATATAGAACGTTGAAACTTTACAAAATAAATGTTAAATTTGTGGTAAGTTGTTGCCGTAAGGTCAGTGAAGGCCCTCAAAACAAGCCATTTTTGACGTTTTTTAGCGTTTTTGAGGTCTAAAAATAGCTTGTACATTTCAGTTGGCACGACAAAAGTAGTGTCGTTTGAAAGACCAGTGTAAGCACTTTAAAATAATGTATAAATAACCGAGGAAAGTTCAACGTGCTTTCAGTTGCGTAAGGCCGAAATATGAAAAATGTCATATTTTACCGATATTCAAACGGTCATAACTTCCTCTGCCAACAACATATTGAAATATTTTTTTTTGCCAATGTCATACTCTATTCTTTGTCTTAATAGAACAGTTGAGTCCGTTAAGGCGAAAAGTGAAAAACATTTTTACAAGAAATGTATTTTTTCCTGTGCATTTTTTGTAAAAAAATTTTTCGCATTTCGCCTCAAAGGGCTCAACTGTTCTGTTAAGACAAAGAATAGGGTATGACATTGGCAAAAAAAATATTTCAATATGTTGTTGGCAGAGGAAGTTATGACCGTTTGAATATCGGTAAAATATGACATTTTTCATATTTCGGCCTTACGCAACTAAAAGCACGTTGAACTTTCCTCGGTTATTTATACATTATATTAAAGTGCTTACACTGGTCTTTCAAACGACACTACTTTTGCCGTGCCAGCTGGAATGTACAAGCTGTTTTTGGACCTCAAAAACGCTAAAAAACGTCAAAAATGCCTTGTTTTGAGCAGGGCTGCGGAGTCGGAGGAAAAATGGTCGACTCCGACTCCGGGATTTTAAAACTTCCGACTCCGACTCCGACTCCCGACTCCTGCTTTTTTTTATTATTATTATTTTTTCACTCAAATGTGAAGAGGGAAAGACCCTAAACAAAGGTTGAAATATTAAGTCCATTTTAAAAGTTTCATTTTTATTCATGGTCGTAGCCAGGACTCACTTTAGGGGGGGGGGGTAGCAAGCTGGGGTATCCCAGTTGGAGGTCATGGGAAGTCATTGTGACCTCTCAAAAAGTTCATTTTCTCCAGAGCAAAAGATAAGTGCCGCTCTTGTCATTTGATTCCGTACAAAACTAATCCTTTTCGTGTTAAATGGCCAGACTTTATTTTAACACATTGCATTTTTGCTGCAAATATTTTTTATTCACTTGCATAAGCCCAAACATAGCATTTCGTTTCACAAAGCAGACCCGCCATTTTGAAGCCCTTTTTGATGATCCTAGATGCTTAGGATTTGGATATTGGACGCTGAAAATTTGTATTTGTTAGTTTCAAAGATATGTTTTTGCCTCTATAAAATTTCATCCAAATCGGAGGTGGTCGGAGTCGGAGTCAGAGTCGACATGTTTTTCAGCGACTCCGACTCCGACTCCTTTGGTCCAAAATCAGTCCGACTCCGACTCTTCGACTCCGACTCCGACTCTTCGACTCCGACTCCGACTCCGACTCCGCAGCCCTGGTTTTGAGTGCCTTCACTGACCTTACGGGAACAACTTACCACAAATTTAACATTCATTTTGTAAAGTTTCAACCTTTTATATTCCATATATAAAAAGAAAATTGAAGTTCAACAGTTCCTGTTAAGAGTTTTGGCTCACAGCAACTTCCATGTCTTGAAAATCCGCTTAATTTTTGATGCCGCACCTTCACCTTTAGGGGTCCATAAAAACTAAACAACTCAACTTTAAAGCAAAACATTCTGGATTTGGTCTTTCAATAAGATAATAAACATTTGGTAATTTTTGGGAGAAAATCTGAGAGGTCATGAATTACCTCATAATGCTAGGCGTGACAGTTTCTCAGATTCTTGCTCTTAAGTATAATTGCAAGAATTTTTTTCCAAGAACAAATTTTTTTTAACTATTTGTTCTAGGACTGGAGGAAATATGATTTGATTTCTTCATACATGAGGCGTTCAGAGCTTGAGTGGATCACATCCATAAGTGACTGGATCCAGATAAGCTCTGAAAGCCACACATAACGTCCCAACTGTTTTGTGTTGAACAAAATGTTGAAAACTTAAGTGGATAAAGACCATGAATGACTCAACCCAATTCAGCTCTGAATGCCACAAAAAACACCACAAATCATTATGTGTTAAACAAGGTGTTCAGAAATAAATTGGAACAAGTCGTTCATGGACTCGATTCACTTTAGCTCTTAACGCCTCATCGGTTCTTGGAACAGACGTTAATGATATAAGCAATCACCACAAGTATTTAGTTTTTTACTTGGGTGAATCATAAGTTTTGCATTTGAACTATGAATTTTCACTACATAACTTTAACATGTATGCATGCTGATGTGCTCAATATAACCAATAAAATATACCTGTATTTAGGATGGTTTATTCCTTAATATCATTAAGTTTCGACACAAGAGTAAGGTGCACGTAATTAAAATGCGCAGGCAAAGTAATTAAAGTAGACCGTTTTTACTTTGAGAGTCAAAGTTAGGATATAGTTGGAGTTTGGTAAAATTTCAGTTGGGTATAATTGAATCGTTTATTTCGAAAAGGTAACATCTCTATTTTGATCTCCTCTGTCTCTTTAGAAAATTAAACAGCGCACGGTTATATTTTTGAATGTCATAATCAATGGTTATTTGGTAAATTATTGCAGTAATTGTGTACTTAACGAAAGGCATTTTTTCATTGATTATGACATTCAAAAATATAACCGTGCGCTGTTTAATTTTCTAAAGAGACAGAGGAGATCAAAATAGAGATGTTACCTTTTCGAAATAAACGATTCAATTAGAGTTAGGTTATAATGCAATAGAGTAAAATTGCCGGCTCAGTGAAATACATCACTGATACAAGATGGAATTTTTGTATCATTATAATAGCCATTACACATATAACTGACACATATAACTTAGCCCATTTATGCCCAGTAGCCTAAAAACGGGACGCTTGTTAGTTACTGCATACAAAAACCTGTAATGGGTATATCATTTTACTAAAGCTGTTTTTCACAAGTTAAATAGTCCTTCTTCTTGAGAAAACCAGTTAGAGCCACTATTTGGACATCAGAGTTTATTTATTAACAGCTATTTTCAGACAAATCCGTTAAGCAACGATCCAGCATGGGTAGCCACAGAAAGTAAGTTTTTTTTGTGCGAACTTATTTTTCATAAAATTAAACTATTTTAAAATGATTTGGTTAAAATTGATCACAGATGCCTTCTGTCATGTTACTTCGCAAAAGTAAAGTCAAGTAAGGTCGTATTTTGTGCACATATCTGCCTAGTGTCCCATAAACAGGACGTTAAATAACTTAATAAATATGGCAACGGCGATCTATTTTATGCCTAAAATGTATGTAAACCATTCTAAGTAAGAGTTTTAAGCAGATATGAGTTTTAAAAAATTGTTTAAAAAAACTTAGGCATAAATAGGTTAAAAACAATTTTTAAGCTTTATTATTCCCATAAGTTTTCTTAGAAGCAAGCACAAATGTATGCTTGTTTCCAGTGTCTTCAGTTCAACAGAAAAAATATGAAAACCTTTATTGTCAATAGTTCAGCAGGAAAATTCTATAAAAAATTCTATAGAACAAGTTCAGCAAATTTAAAGTATGACAGCTATGTGTTTGTTGTATGAATAAGGTTTATTTTTATTCATAACAATAAAACAAAAATATAGTAAAATATATTTCACTAAAAATGTCAAGAAATAGAAAAAAGGAATCATAAATTTTAGTTCAAAGTTTTTCATCGCAGTATATCATAAAGAAATGGAACTTATATGAAGAGATATAAACTTCGCGTCTAGTCATGTTTCAAACAAGCTTTGGCAAACGATCTCGGAGAGCTTTAATCCTACTTTAAAATTTTCTCCGGATATTTTCAAATGTCATTAATATCCGCCTTATATTGGATAAGGAAGATGTAGTTTATGTTCGGCTGTTATCTTCCTCTCTGCAGTTACAAATTTAATGTGCCCTTGCTAACCTAAAATATATTTAGTTTATGTTGAAGTATAAAGTATTTATTCTTTTAATATTTCGATACTTTGTTTTATTGTACTAGTCTCAATTTAAAGGACACGAATTCTAATGTCTTACGCCTTAAGGGGCAGGTTTTATAAGAACCGGGCAGATATGGGGTGTTTAGATATACACCATTTTTGATTTTGCTGAATTTTTTATGCTGGATTCTTTCAAAGATTTCAAAAACACGTATTTTTTTCTTTTTCCAGAAATTTTTTTTTGAAGACCTGTAAAAATTCGTAAAGTTTAGCCCGACGTTGAAGTTTTGCGAAATCGAAAGTCGCCTGCATGATCGTGAAAGAAAGCATTGACAAGAAAAAGGTGAATAAATATATGTTGCCATTTTATTCCTGCGGAGTGAACAAATAAAATTCTTGTTTTTGCTTTTAGGATTTTCCTGTAATGGGGGGATTCAAAACTTTTTTGACGGTTGATTCATTTTTCGTACTGCGTGCCGGCAAGCTATCGAATTTAATCGAATTAAGACTTTTGGACAGGCTTCACTTGAAACAACTAAAGGGCCAGGGGGGAAAAAGATGAAAGTCACTTTTTCGTCAATTTCGAGATATTAGCGCTATCTAGGGGCTATGAAGGACTAGTATCATCTGGTGGAACAACAAGGGGGGGGGAAGATGAGAAGCGACCGAAATGTGCTTGAAAACTTGAAAAACTACATAAGGAGCTACGAGAAATCAAACTTTGTTCTTCGTTTTTCTCGAAATCGCTTTTTGGTCGCTTTCATCTTTTTCCCCCCTAGCGCTTCATACTTTTATTCTCAAGATAGACCGTGCAAAGCCGGGCAACGCAGATTGTGGATACATAAAAATAGGATATTTTCATTCACTGCCAAATCGTTTAATGACTAACAAACGGTCATAAAGTCAAATATTTGGTATCCAGTTATATTTTCAGAGAATAGAGTCTTAGACACATGCCCAAACTTTTATACCTCAATTCATACAAATAGAATAGGAAGGATAGCACTAAAATTATATTTCATTTTAACCCAACTTACTAAAATAAATGTTCAACTAACTATTGGCTAATTAATGTTTTAGAATAAATAGCTCCCGTGACAGGAAAAAAAAACAATGTTTCATGTCATGCATTTTAACTGTGTTAGGACTAGCATTTCTAAGTTTTTTTATAAACATCTAGAACTACTTCCCAGTCATTAGTGCCTAGTTTTATAAACATAAAACTGACACCAAACAGTCATTTTAAGGCTCACTTGAACCAAATTACCCGCTTCGAAACATATTTCATGATTGACGAAGAGGAAAAAAAATATGATCTACCGAATTCAGTCGAAATAAGTACCGAAACTACATCCCTGACCTTCTTAAACCAGTAATCTTCCTGAACTTCAATATGCAAGGATTTACTGCTTTTTGTACTTTTCCAGATTTCTTATTAGCTCTTGAAGGTTTTATTGCGTCTGTGAGACATAAAAGATACAAAATCCCTTCCTCCTTTGGGGGGAGTAGGAGGATAGATATGGGCAGAAGATGCTATTCTCTGAGGAAATAAAAGGTTACGATGCGAGGCGCACAATAATTTTCGACAAAAGACGGATTCTTGGCGAAAGATAAAAGCCCCCGCGTCATGAAGTTTGAAAAGTATATTTGTTTATCCTCACAGTACTTGTCTATAAACGTAAAATACTGCATCGAGAAATGAAGAGGAGGTGTATGATGCTCTTTTGTGAAATGCTTTGTTTTAGTAAATATGAAGATGGTTTATTTTTGAAATGGGCGTTTGAAAGGAGATAAAAAAATATGGAGAGAGAACAATAATGGTTTTGTGATTTCAAAGCGTGTTGGGTCCGTGTATCAATAGTCATAAATGTGAGCTAGTTCTTTTTATGAACGATATCTCTATAGGTCGTTGTCTCTTGATAGATTGTAGCACTGTAAATAATAAGTACAGAATCATAACGTTTTATGCATAATAGTTATAGAAGCTTTTCATTACGTCAGGAAAAGTCATTTTGCAGGAAACTTCTAATAACTTTGCTCATAAGACTTGTGTAAAGAATTTCCTACTAAAGAACTAAGTCTGAAATGTTTTTATTATTAAAATAAGTAGTTAGCTAATGCAATTGTCATGTTCATGCGTATGACATAATAAAGGAAGACTGAATGCAATAAAAATTGCTTTCATACTTATGATAAGGTTAATGAATATTTTACACAGATAACATACATAAAAATGCTGATGGAAATAATAAATAAAGTCGAAAATATTTCTAGCGCATTATGAGCCTTTTTTAGTACACAAATTTTTGAGAAAAGCTTCACGCAGTATTAAAATAAGTCGAAATATTCTTAATAGTTAATGAATATTCTACGTGTTCGCTTTAAATGCAGTGGACGCCAGTTAATTGAATTACTAGTGAATTGAATCAGTCGCTCTAATGAATCAAATTACCAAAAACAGAACTGTATCCAGCTTTATTGAATCAAAGATGATAAGAACTAACTTGGTTCATATAAGTGTATTGGTTGAGATAGACATGTGTTCAAAACAAAGCAATCTGATAAATGAAGTCAAAAATATTCATAATAAATACTTCATAAGCCATTCAGTTGTCCAAACTTAATATTTAACAAGTAATTATTCTATAAAGAAGAGCAATTCTAAAGTCAAAAACCTCGAAAATATTTGAAAGATGTTGCCGGTCATTTGTACGCGTTAAATATGTTTGCATTTAAAAAACAGGGTAGTTCAAAAATAATGGTGAAGTTTCATAACGATACCGAATTGGGAGTAGTTGACCTACCCTACAGCTCTGTGGCGGAGCTTGAATAAAAGAGCAAGTTGTAAAGTTTCAATTGGTTACCACTAGATGTCTTTGCAGGATATTGTATGTGTCCCACGTGCAATTGAAATGTTTAAAGTTTCTCGAAATGGTGATCAAAAGTCATGGTGTAGAGAGAAATGTTTCATGGGATGTCATTTTTAAATTTTGAAAATAAAACGTCGAAAAACGCGATTTTTAGGTCCTTACATGTGTGTTTATATATGTAATTTTCTAGTTTCATGGGGAGAGTTATGACCCCCTATCCCCCCTTGGCTACGTCACTGATCAAGAGAGAGATGATTTGACACTTTGTAACTGCTCCCCTCTCTGGTCACAAGGCCTAAAACCATGTGATTTTTCTCCTGATGTAGAAATAATAATAATAATAATAATAAAAATCCAACATAAAATCTTTCAAAAAAAATTAAAATTAGAGAAAGATAACTCGTTACTTTAAAAATACAGAAAAATGCGTTCAAGTTCAATAGTAAGAAAAAAGGTAACTTTTGAACATAATCATTATTTATAAACATCACATGATGTAAAAGAATTAAACCATCTCTAATGAATTGTTGCTTTCTAATGTATCAGAAAAAGCCCTTGTTGTAAACTGCAATATTCTCGTTAGTTAAAAAAAAGCTTCATAATCTGATTTTAAATCTAGATTTTTCTGCTCCAAGAACAAGAGAATCTTGAGCCAATAAATTTAATAAAACCAAAACCAAAAACGAGAAAACTCCTTTAAACTGTGTTATTTATTGCGCTCTAAATTTAAATTCATTTAATAAACATAAAGACAAATAATCAAATATAAACCGGCGGTAAATTGTGCCAAATAAAATAGAAATATATTTTCAATGTATCGGAAAATGATATTCTATTTTTTTTTCCTTTTCGTAATTTCATGAATATTATAACCCAAACCGCTTTAATATTTATACGTTTAGAAATTTAAGATCAAACTCCTGCTAAAGAATTCATTAATTTAAATTAGAAAATTTCTAAAGAAACTTTTTCATAGTTTACCTTCTCACGAAATATGTTTATGAAAATGGTTTTTTCTCTGAAAGAAAGACGTAAAGACAGACATTCTAATTACTTAAAGGTTTTTTTTCTTGTTTTCATACGCAAATTTAGTGTAACATTTCTGTAAAAAAAACCTTAACCTGAAAATATTTTTTCAAAGTTTTTAATTATTTCGCGTTTTTCATTTAATATTTAATTTTATTCTGGCTGGTTATAAATTACTTTTTAAAGAATAAAAAAAGAAGAAAGTTCTTGCTAATATTTTGTTACTTGATTCTGCCGAAACAATGAATTACATGACATACACCATTTAATGTTACGTTTTGGCTTCCATACATATTTTAAGCATAGGGATTGCATATTCAAGTGTTTCTTACCTATTTTCTTAATTAATTCGATATTTTTGCTACCTTGATATTACGTATGAATATAGGAGTGATAGATTTTACAATGTAAAATAATGTATTGAAAGCTGATTGCATGTTCAATAAAACGACTATAATCTATAACAGTGTTGAGGTAGTACTTATACTGTATGTTTCACAAAAAAAAGTTATATATTATAGTTTCTAGCGCTTTTCAAGCACACTGTAAAAAAGAGATGTTGTTTTTACAGTGTAATATAGCTAATTTTATAGCAACAAACGTTTCTAAAAATTGCTAATTTTACACTAATGAACTGTAAAATTTGGGTGGCCTAGAAGTAGAGTATTCTCATAATTAAGTAGTCATGGGTTCGAGTCCCCCTTGCCCATGGATGATATTTCAACCTCTCTGTGCCGCAAATCTGTCCTGTGTTTGTCAGGAGGCAAGGCGCATAGAATGCAGTCCTCATGTATGTCGAAGCTCATGTCTTCTGTATTTAAAAAAAATCTAATTTTACAGTACTTAACTGTAAAAATGGTGCTTTACAGTAATAAACTGAAAAATTGCTAATTTTACAGTTTTTTAGTGTGCATTTTAGTTTCTAACTGGAACCTCTGCTGCCAGTATTATACTGCTGTTTTTATTGTATAATACAGCTAATTTTATGATAATAAATTGTAAAATTGTGGTAATAAACTGTAAAATTTCTGCTTTACAATAATCAACTGTAAAATTTCTAGTTTTACATTTTATTACTGTGCATTTTGCAGTTTTAAACTGGAACCTCTGCTGCCAGTATTATACTGTAAAAACAACATTTTATTTTTCGCAGTGCACTAAATATCAAGAGATTTGAGTTATGTGCTCTTAGATTTAATTCACACACTTATCGCAACTGTTCATTGCGAAAAACATAAATTAAATTTCGATTGAAAATTTTCAGGATGATGGGTAAGGGCAGTAGTCTCAAGATTTTGTCCCTGCTCGAATAAAGCGTAGAACCTGCACTGCGTACATACATACATAAGCACAAACTCTGCCATCATAAGAAAGAATCCCGACACTGTAAAAAATAGATGTTGTTTGTACTGTACAATACAGAAATTTTACAGTAATTTTACAATAATAATCTGTAAAATTGCTAATTTTACAGTTGTAACTTGTAAAGTTGCTAGTTTACTGTAATAAACTAAAATTGCTAGTTTCACAGTTTATTACAGTGCCAGTTTGCAGTTTAAACTACAGTATAACGTACAGTATAATACAGCTAAAACTTACTGTATAATACACCTTTTTTTACAGTAATAAACTATAAAATTGCTAATTTTGCTGTGATAAACTGTAAAATAGCTAGTTTTAGTTTATTACTGTGCTTTTACAGTTTTAAACTGGAGCCTCTGCTGCCAGTAGTATACTGTAAAAACAACAGCTTTTTTTGCAGTGTAGGGGAGACTGGGGACGGTTGTGACTCGGCGCGGTTGTGACAGTCGTCATGTTAGCTAAAGCATAATTAATACCTGGTTGAAGCAAAGAGAGAGAGTATCAGCATGTTTGTCTGAATGTGTGTCAAAGCATTACGGTAGCCATCGAGCGACATTAACGCTAGCAGAGGGGTTGGTTACTTTTTAACAGTCAAAAGTAAGTTTTTTTGTTCAATTTCTTTTAGTAATTCCTGTTGAATGGGTACAGATAGAGAAATGAAAGTTTTCCCCCGTTAGTAGTGAACCTTAATAGTGAAACAGCAGTGATTACTTTTTATGTAGGCTATTTTGTATTGCCATGGCGATTGCTGTTTTCAAAAGTAGTGGGTTGGGGTCGGTTGTGACAAATTGCGTGAGGACGGTTGTGACACGAGTAAAACATGTTTTTATCATATTTGATACCCATAATACGCTTGAAGAATACAGAAATAGGGCAATGTGACCTAATGAAATATAAGGAAGCTTATGAAGAAGTGAAACTTTTTTTTCTTTCGGACAGCTTTGGAAATGCAACGTTAATCGTAAGTCTTTGCTACGAAACATTTATTCGTAAACGCGATGGAGCCGGCCGACGCTGTCACAACGAAAACAACGTGTGCCTAGGTTATATTGCTCATAATAAAGTGCTTTTCGAGCTTACATATAAGCTGAAAGCAGACATGAGAGTAAAATGGCTACTGAGAAATGGTTTCGTTCATTTATGAATAGCAATTTTTCACGTCTGTTCGTGTAGCTCATGCAACTAGCCTTTCAAGAGAAACAAGCTTTAATAAAACAAATAAATGTGGAATCTTTTTTTTTTGATAGTTGAGAATTGTTATGAACAAACACGGCTATGACCCACAGGATGTGCATAATGTTGCCAAAACAGACGTTGCGAAATTCCATAAACCTGATATTGTTGCAAGACTTGGTATAAGGCTACTTCAACTGAACGAGGCACATTGTTAAGTGTTAAACTCTCCCAGATGAAGGTTATGTTGAATTACGTTTCATATTACTTGAAATTAAAAGTGATCTAGACTGTTTTGCTGTATTTTTGAACTTGTCACAACCGACCTCAAGCACTGTCACAACCGCCCCTGGGGTGGGGTCGGTTGTGACATTTTTTCTTTTTTTGTTTAATTTGGTCCTGTGAGTTAACTATTGTATGCTTATAAGCAGGCAAATGTACACTTTAACATAAAAACAATTTTAAACCAGCTCACATGCCTTACTAAGGGATCTATGGGGGAGCAAATGAAAATTGTCACAACCGTCCCCAGTCTCCCCTATCTCCAAGGGAAAATAAAAAGGTTGGGAAAAACTAAAAGACATAAATTTTTAACATTCAAAAAGGCTATTATATTTTTAAAAAATGTTTCGGCTCATAAGTAAGGAACTGGCAGGTTGAATGCAGGAACAAAATTTTTAATTTCTTTGACAATATTATATATACAATACAAACAACAATATATACAAACAATATATATATATACCTAGGGTGAAAATAATTTTCAATTCAATCCCCAGGTTGGACGTCATATTAGTATAGTGTAAATGGTATATTTGGGTGGGGAGGGGGATACTTCGTCTAGTTATAAGGGAACCCATTTTTCAAGTTTAAATAAGTTTACTATTCATTTTGTATCAAAGAGTTTTTTTTAACATTTTGAACAGTTTTGAATTAAAAAAGAGCGGTTGTGCGGGGGAGGAAGGGGTGAGGGGGTGAACCTGACAAATCTATAAGCTCATGCCAGCTTACTTTAAACATATTCATGTTTGTTTACTACTTTTTAGACCATCACAAGCAAGATAACTTAGTATTTAAATAAATAGAATCTGAAAATATCATTTTTTCCTATACAGTTTTATTCAAAAATTCAAAAAAATATGATCCCATTGAGATCCCAATCTAAAAATTTGTACAAACATAGATAAAATACACAAAAATTTTTGAGAATTTTTTGAAAAAAATTCATTATATGTTTTTTGAAAAATTTAAATTTGAATTTCCTTTTTTGAAAAAGAAAATTTTTATCAAATTAGTCATGTTGCATATAAGATTAAGCGGTAACTAACGTACTTTAAAATGCCATTTACCAAATTGTTCTATATATATTTGGTGCTGAGTTATGGTCCCTTTTATGTTCCTTATCCATGGAAAAACGAGGGTTTTTCCAAAGTTCAAAGTCTCATAAACGAAAAAATAATAGAGATAAAAATCTAAAAATTGAGACTTTTAATTACCTCAAGGGGTACAATTGATGAGCCAAAAAAGAAAGAAATACAAAAATGTAAGGTAAAAATTTTCTCAGATTTTGGATCACTTGACGTGGAATGGCCCTTATATGGATTGCCTACACGTGCGAGCTTGCAAAAAATATATGTATACTAGCAGAACCCGGCAGACGTTGTTCTGCCTAGATGTATATTTTGTCTCCACATGGTGTTTTGGATGTAAAAATCTATAAAGCGTTGTTGAAAATAGGCATGAAAGATTTTAAAAATTCTAAATCAAGCAAAGTTATCTTCTGATAAAGTTATTCAATTTTCAGAAAATCTATTCAATGAAAAATTTCATTTTCCTTTAAAACTATAAAACATTGTTCTGTAGAGTTGGAAAACACAGATGTCCACTTCTTAAAAAGTTAATAAAGTCACTTAGAAGGCTAAACTAAGCTTAACAACAATGGTGGACTTGTTGAAATTTCGCAATGTTAAAGATGCAAATGATACTTAAACTTGACAGTACTTGAAGAAACTTCTTTAAACAGAAAATTAACACATCATTTTGAATAAGAAAAAAAGCATGGAGGAATAGTTGTACTTTAGTAATTTGATAGCATAAGCTATCGGGAAATACTCGTCCATACGCACAACCGTTTGAAAATTAAGTAACAACATATCTAATGCGAAGAAATGAGTTCCATAAATTTTGCACGTGTGGCACAATTTGAGCAAGCATGAATATATTATTCGCAAGGCTGAAAACAATTTTAATGACCTATTTGGTGCTCAATACCCACCATTCCGTACGTCGTTAATAATTTTTAACATTACGGTTAATGACAAATATTACGGACATGAAAAAGCAAACACCCTATAAAATATGGTAGCATTTGAGTACTGTCATGCAATAATATGTTTGTCTGAGAAAGAAACATATTTAATCAGGTATTTATCACACACAAATAATTTTTTCTAATTTTCGAAAACAAAAATAGTTGCGTAGCAACGCTCCTTGGAAAATTTCAATTATTGAAGGTTCTTGGCGCTATTTAAAAAGTCGCCAATTTGGTAGCTAATTTGGGATACCTTGGATAATTCTGATCCCCTATCCCTTCCATAAATAAAGAAACTTACGTATTATCACTTTTGTGAAAGAGAAAGTGTTGCCAAATGTTGAGGTATTCTCTATGAAGCTGATTACTTTTTGGCAATCTGAAATCAATTTGAATATTATATTTGGTGCTAAATGTACACCATTCCGTAAGGCGTTAAAATAATTTCCAACATTGCGGTATATCATAGAAAATAGTATGGACATGAAAACGAACTATTGATTGGATGTTTGGCGAGAAAATATAGTAACATACTTTGATTGAAAACAGCAATAGGTATAAAAAACATAATAGTGTTCGTCTGGAAAATAATGCATGCCATCTAAGCCTCTACAAATCTAAAGGAGTTCCGAAGTATGAAACTGAATCTCATTTGCTTTTAAAAAAAGATTAATCTGTTAATCAAATACCTTTTTTATTTTTTATACTTGAGATAGTTATTGGGAAAACTTCCATTATTGGGGGCTCTTGGCGCGATTCAAAAGATCGCCAAATTTACGGTATCAAGCAATTCCAACTATCTGCCAGAGAGTTGAGTTGATACACTAAATACTCGATTGGATTGATGAAAGCCTTCGAAAATGGCGTTTTAAATTGAAATTACAAAGACAGAATCAGGTCTAAAATTGAAATAAAAAAATAACTACCCATCGGATTTTGTTGAAACTGGTCTCTAAACCTTCCCAGTACCAAAAGGAACAAACGGTGAAAGTTTCAGTCAAATCTCCCGGGTAGTTTCTGAGATCTTAGGGAACACACACACACACACACACACACACACACACACACACACACACACACCAACATTCATTTTTATATATATAGATAAGAACCACAGTAAACCTTACATTTACTTTGAAATGTTAAGTTGGAATTTTTCTGTGAATACAATACTCACTCATACCTCAAATATGGAAATAAAAAGATCTGAAATAAACTATACATATCCTTAACAGCAATCCTTTTCACAAACTGTTCTTTTATTCATTCCTTCGATGGAGAGCATTTACGCATAATTTACTTTTAAATCCATGAAAATTAACTTTGAAACTTGTACGGCTTCCTACAACTACTTTACGAATAAACCGCAATGCTTGCATGAATTGAAAGCTTCCTGTCTTCCTTTGTTTCATAATGCATCAGTAATTTCAAAAGCCCAATGAATAACCGGATTGCGCCATTTAATCTTATTAGCTTGTTAATTATTTAATTATGCATGAAATTGAGAAGAATTTAACCAGTTCATGTGTAATATTTAAGCGATCGTATCCTTAAAAATCTTGCAGTTACGATATTTGTTGAAGATGAAGAAAAGTAAAATTTGTTTTAAATGCTTCAAAAATACGATGAAAAAATGTACGTTTTTTACATCCTTTTACGTAGTAAAGGAAGTATTGTGATCGCGAAAAAAAAATCACTCAAATTTGAGTCTAAATTTTGATTTTGTTCACCCCCGAATGAATGTACAGTAGTTTTTTCGACCTGTCAGCACGTGCATATGTATCTACCAACATATAAGCAGCCGAAAAATCCTTTTCAACCACCCCCGAGTTAATTACGACGAGTTTTCTCGTGACGTCTTGTATATACGTATGTTCGGATGTGTGTGCGGATGTGTGTGCGGATGTATGTGCGTATGCGGGTCGCATAACTCAAAAACTATATGCCGTAGAAGCTTCTGGCTTGGTATGTAGGCTCTGAGGATATTCTAGTTGTGCACCTCCTCTTGTGGTTGCATTCGAATTTTCCCAAGGGGGTGTTTTACCCCTTTTTTCGGGTAAATTAGTGTTAATTTTAATGCAGACTCAAGTGATATAAATTGGCGCGACCACTTGGCTATATGTCGCCAAGCTTTTGGTCGCCAAGTGTTTAGTTTAGGCTCCCAAAATCATTTCCTGCACCTATACCACGTGATACTGAGTACCTGGTAGGATGTTTTATCGAATCGTAATTAAAAATATGCATTTCTGCATCTAAAATTGTAGGTAAGATTTTTTAAAGTGATTTTATAAAATGTGTGTCATTTGAGTCATCAGATCGGTAACACGCTCTAAAATGCGCAGTTTTTATTATTTTAAAAATTATTTTATATATAAGTATAGTCCTTTATTACAAGTAAAAAATCCACGTGTTTGATTTTGGTTTAGTGAGATCGACTCGGAAATTAAAAAAAAACTTTGTCAGTTTGTCATATCGGTAACAGTCAGAGCGGTAACATTGAAAAACAGCGAATATGTTACAGAACTAACTCACACGTTTCAGAATTATAAAAAGCAAAAATCATAGGTTTTAGCCATATATATTGAATATTTTTGTTCTAAAAAAATGAAAAGCAATGAGTTTTAGTACAATTGCTTCATTTGTGGTTTGTATGACCTAACAATAGAAGTTAGTAAAATAAGAAAAATTGACAATGCAGAAATTAAGTTAATTAATTATTATTATTTTATTTATTTATTTATTTTTGTGATGCTTCAATTTCTCATAACTTCGCTAAATAACTAGATAATAACTAGCATGCTAAATTTGAATTTCTGATCAAGAAATTAAATTTCCTGCAACTAATTAAAGAAAAGCAAGCAGCAGAGTTGTGTGTTGAAAAAGTTGAAGTTTTAAGTTGTGTGTTGTTTCAAAACAAAACAAATGTTTTATTAGCTTGGATTTGGTAATCTCATAATTTATTTTATCTAAAAACCTTATCGCTCATTTTTATTTCCAAGAAATGCTTTTTTATAATTAAATTTGATTTTTTAGCCTAATATATATATTTTAATATAATTATCTTAATTCTATGTTAAAAATGCAAGGAAATGATATCATATTTAGAGATGTTAACGAAGACTGAAAGCATAAACTCAAATATGTAGCTCATATTAACATCAGATCTGTAACATTCATCAGATCTGTAACGGCTTAAAAGGGAGTAATCTAAGGAGGGGGTAAATAACTTCCTTGACCTCCCCCTTTTATTCTCTTGCATTTAGACCCAATTTAGACGGAAATCCAATGTTAGTTTTTTTCTGCAAAAAAATTTTTTTTTCAGAAAACTCCAACTTCAAATTGGCACTTTTCTAAATATTGGCTCATTTATAAGTTTTGCTCCCCCCTCCCCCTACGTACATAACGTGCGTGTGTAGAGGAATGTGGGGCAAATGTAATTCGTTAAAATAACTTGGCTTTTTCAAAAAAAAAAAAAAATGAAAATTTCATTTTGGCAGAAAATTTTTTCCTTAAAAAAGTTAAAATTTTTGTACAGGGCAAAGTTTAAAAGAAATCTTTTTCGCAGAAAATTTTCTCGATTTAATTATTAAAATATTTTTCCTCAAATAATGATTGAATTATTAAATTAAATTAAAAAAAATGATCAAATAAGCTTTGTGATAAAATATGATAAAAGTTAAAAAAACAACATAAATAAAGCACAAATTATGAAAAAACTAGCTGCCAGGGCAGCTAGATTAGCTTCCTGCGGCATGCTGATGCATAACGTCCCCCCTCTCTAACTTTTACCTCATTCTGAAATTATATTATTTGATATAATTTAATGTTCATTCGATTTTAAGACATACCACGCACGTGGCCCGGCGTTGCACGGGCACTTCGTGCCCTGAAAGTAGTGAGAAAAAAAATTTAAAGAAATTACTCCCCGCCAAGGCGGCTCGCTTACAGGCGCTTCACGCCTTTACTTTTTTCCTATATAAAAAAATCATTCGAATTATTGAGATGCTTCACGCCTTCAAGATGGTGAGGAAAGTTTCAGTAAGTTCAGGTCGCTCAAAGAAAAAAAGCAGACATAGATACTCAGTTTTTAATATAAGTAGATGGCTCTTCAACAAATAAATGTTTCAAAATATTACCAGTAGCTAGCGATAAAAATTCTACGTAAGTGGTCCGCTTATGAGTTTCGTGTTTGATTTAGTTAAGCCTTCATTCAAAATTCTCATTATCATCGTTATTATACTGTTTCATAGCAACGACGGTTTGCAAGAATGGATTTCATATTTAATCATTTATTAGGCTTAATCGCTTTAAACTTGACTACTTATTAATTGATATCTTCGCTAATTAAAATCGTATAATTATATCAATTGAAACTAAAGAAGCTTGAAAAATTACCTATCTATCGGTACCTGGTTCGACTTTCAGTTCATTGGCGTTCAGGAGAAAGAAGCGTGACATAGAAAGATAGAAAGATAGTTAGAAAGATAGTTAGAAAGAAAGATAGTGAGAAAGATACTCAGTTTTTAATATAAGTAGATGACAGCGTATATCTATTTCAAGACTGCAATGGTGCCTCTACATCAGTGAAAAACGAAACTTTGAAGGTATATTTGAGTCAAACCTTTTCGCCGGAAAATAAAAAGGCAGTAACTGCAAACTTGTCATTTTTTCTTTTTCTTTCTTCTTTCCTTTTTGCATTTTTACTTCCTTTTACGTAGTAAAGGAAGTATTGTGATCGCGAAAAAAAAATCACTCAAATTTGAGTATAAATTTTGATTTTGCTCACCCCCGAATGAATGTTCAGTAGTTTTTTCGACCTATCAGCACGTGCATATGTACCTACCAACATATAAGCAGCCGAAAAATCCTTTTCAACCTACCCCGAGTTAATTACGACGAGTTTTCTCGTGACGTCTGTATATACGTATGTGCGGATGTATGTGCGGATGTGTGTGCGGATGTATGTGCGTATGTGTCTCGCATAACTCAAAAACTACATGGCGTAGAAGCTTCTAGATTGGTATGTAGGCTCTGAGGATTGTCTAGTTGTGCACCTTCCCTTGTGGTTGCATTCGAATGTTCCCAAGGGGGTGTTTTACCCCTTTTTGGAGTAAATCAGTGTTAATTTCAATCCAGACTCAAGTGATATGAATTGGCGCGACCACTTGGCGATATGTCGCCAAGCTTTTGATCACCAAGTGTTTGACGCCAACTTGGCGACATATCGCCAAGTTGGTGACAAATTTGGCGAAAAAATTATTTTTTGAATTTGGGTTCAACTTGGCGCTATTGACGATATTTTGCGAAAAATTCACTGAATGATATTAAAATCAGCAATATTTAGAAAATTAACCATTGTAAAATATTTTTTTGCATTGTTTCGTGGCAGATTAGGGGAGTAAATATTTGAATTGTTACCTTGCTCACTCCAAGCACTTTTTTTAACACTTAAGGCAACTACTAAGAAATTAACACGTAAAATGAAGTAGTGTGGGGTCCATACCAGATTTTTTCATTTGTTGCACTTAAGCTTTATCATACAAGCTCGCTTATTTGGTTTCAGTACGAAAAATACGTCAAATTCTAACCTTTCCGTATTATTAATATGTAATCCAAAATGCGTTTCTTCAAACATCTCAAAATCTCATCCCTGCAGATTATCTTCCCAAGGCACATTGAATGAAATTTCGACTTGGGTCACTAATACTTTATTATATAATATAGTCAAATTTACATTAACGAAAAGAAAAGCATTAAACATTCGGTTACGCAATTACTTAAATAAATAACATAACGAATAAATAAATAGGTTTAGTTACTTTTGGATAGTTTAAATCAGTCATCCAATAGAAGATAAAAATAACTAAACTGTTTAGTTAAAACTGTGGGGCGGGCATTGGGAATCGAAAGCATTTTTTAACGTCAACTCTTTTTTTATAATTTCAAAATATCGGTTTTCTTCTCCAAATTCCTTTTAAACTTTGCTGATTAAGTGGAAGCAGATATTTTTTCACAAAACTTTAATGAGCAATAAAGAGCAGTTCTCAACTGAAGAGTTTCCAGCCAATTAAAAGTGTAGCTCTGCAATCGGCTTAATGAGATATTCGATTATCCGACGTTAAAATAATGAGATATTATTCGATTATCCGACGTTAAAATAATGAGATATTATTTGATTGCGCTTTAAGAAATTTGAGTACATTCTTACACTACTGAGGTACTTGAAATCATATTTTTTACAAAGATCCTCAACTTATTGAATGTAACTGGAGACAATGGATTCAACTTAGCATAAAAAAATGTTTAAATGTTAATTATTCATTTCTGCAATTAAGGTGGATTCTTTAAGGAAAATATTTGATTCGCTCGTTTCTTTAAAATATTTTGAAAGGGAATGATTTAAGATGGGTTTTAAGTTGTTACACTTTATTATTGTTACTATTATAACTTGTGAGGGATCAAGTAAGTATTAGCGATTGTTACAACTGTCTTGTTATGCTATTTTATAATTTCATACAAGACATTTGTTTAATACGTGTCAGATAAATCAAATACTTCTTTGTAAATTTAGCAGGACATAATGTAACAAACTGTAATTTTGATTGTGTTATTATTAACTGAATTAACTTTGTTTTGTTTTTTGATTTCAAACATGAATTTGTAATTGATATACGCTGACTTTGAACTGATTGTTTACCGACAAAATGAAATAAATAAAATTATTTTAAGGAAATCGACTTCGGTTAAACAAGTTTGCGGTTGAAATAATTTCGGATAATCAAGGTTTTACTGTTTTTATAATCTATTCAAGTTGTGACAACGGCATTTTAATTTTCTTGATATTTGGAAACTAGGCAAAGAGTTACTGAATTATTATATAATAAGCAGAAAAGTTTTGGTTTATGCTACTGTTTCACTCGTGAATAAATGATGCTGGCGAAAATAAAACACCTCGACGCAAATAGTACGCTGTACCATATGCAATCGTACGCTGTATTGTAAAAAATAGTGCCCAGAGTGGATAATTATCAAATTCGGCTATTGCATATCCAACTTTAGAGGAGACTTGATAACAAAAGTAATTAGTAGGATTATATGTGAGTGAACTACCTTGTTTGAAGCAGAAATTGAAAAAAAAAAAATAATAATAATAAGCAATGAAATAAAGAAATGAATAAACGAACAAGACATATTTTCCAGTTTCTCATGAAATAGCTTATAGTTCTCCTTTGTATATATTTGAATAATTTTAAACTATTTTATTAATCTATTTATTGATTTTTATTTTTTACATATGCCTATAACCTACGAAAGTATGTTTTCTGAGTTACCACTTTAAAATATACAACCCATTATTTCGAAAGAATATATTTAATAGCTATATCGACGCTCTTAGTCATAAAAGAACCGGTATTTTTTTTTTATTTTTTTTTTTAATTTTTCCCCTGAGAATGATGTATCAGCCATGATTTGTTATACAAACTGGAATACGTTAAGTAACACTCAATGAGTTTTGGTGTATGCAAGAGGAAAAGCGAAAACTATTTTTACGGACTGTATCAATTGGCATAAGGTTTGGCGAGTAATACCAAACGCAATACGAATGGCCTAGATAATTTCTTATTTACTCGTAAAACTGATTTGTTGTTGGTGTCTTTTGCTTGTCAGGCTATCAATTTGGGTAACTGGGGACTGAAAAGTAATGTGGCGTGAAGTCTAACTTCCCACAGTACACACATGTTATGAAAACCCGTTTATAAGGTAGGTAACAATTCACAGTACAATAACACGTTCACGCAAAGAAAGAGCAAAAAAAAAAAAGAAAGTACGTCCATGCCGGAACTGATTTTCGAATCTGGAAACTCTCCATCCTCAGATAGACTTCTCTGACCACTAGAAAAGATAACCGGCTGTAAAACGGATCAACAAGGATTCGCTGCATCTCTTTCAGCAATGAGTAAATTACTTTCTTACACTAAATAATCTTTCTTCTATAAACCCAATTTAGTAAACCATGCCCCGGTTTTTTTTTTTTTTTTCGGAACAAGATTACCTAAAACCAATTTTTTTTTCAGTTTGAATTAAACGCATTTTAGAGCAGTGAAACTATTTTAACAATGTCTTCAGTTTGAAATACATGACTGAGCGAAATGTCCCTATTCTACAAAGATTGCAGTAACACTGATATACTAAAAGAATCTGCAACAAATTCAATAGTTCTACAAACGAGAAAATGACATTGAAAACAACAGCAGCAATTCCACAACTAAATCTCATCTTCCACAACTAAACCCTGAAGCAAATTTCTACCCACATGGAATTAAGGAGCCGTCACGCTTTGGCGAGACTTCAAAACCCTGAGGCACCTCATATTCTGCCTTGCAGATAAGGGGTGTCTAAATTAATGTCACTAGTTGAGGAACCCGCTGCACGATGTTGTCTCAAGCAGCTCCGAGAACGGATTAATAGACCAGCTGACAGACAGTTTCGGAGACAGGAGGTTAATGTGCACGAGTTGGTGCAGTTATGGCTTCCTGATTTGGAGGGCAACCGTTTAATGAGGGAGTTTAAAATAGAGGGGGCTTTAGATTTTGATGCAGTATCGATGTACGGGGGGTTATAAAAGAGTGGTTATAAATAACGTTACCATAATTACACTTGCATGCAGTTCGTTCTTAACCCTACACTGCATAGCGTTGCCAATTGGCTACATGGAATATTTTTCTTTATGATCATGCATAAGGCAACTCAAGTATAAAAAGCAAGTATTAGGTATCTTTAAAGTAAATATAACCATCTATCCTCAAAAATATTTTTTTTAATGTGTTCCAATGTTTTCTTATAACATTAAAAATCATATACAGGGTGTCCACTCCAATCGTGGACCAATAGCTAATTTCTAAACCGTTAGAGATAAGCATATAGTTGATTTAGGAAAAAATCTCCAAATTATGAAAGGAATTTTGGGTCTATTCAATGTTTTTCAAAAAATCAAATTTTGAAAGAGTTACGAAATTTAAATTTTTATACAGCCCCCTAGTCCTATCAATCACATTTAGTAAAACATTCTTGACACTGTAACGTTTAAAACTAAAAAAAAATCACTCTTCTATCACAAAAATTGACCGAGTTATGACGTTTTGAAAAATCAAGATTTTGCATTATTTCATGACGTCATCGAGCAATCGCTTAAGGGACCGTATGCGAAATCCTTCAAAATCTTGATTTTTCAAAACGTCATAACTCGGTCAATTTTTGTGATAGAAGAGTGATTTTTTTTTAGTTTTAAACGTTACAGTGTCAAGAATGTTTTACTAAATATGATTGATAGGACTGGGGGTCTGTGTAAAAATTTAAATTTCGTAACTCTTTCAAAATTTGATTTTTTGAAAAACATTGAATATACCCAAAATTCCTTTCATAATTTGGAGATTTTTTCCTAAATCAACTATATGCTTATCTCTAACGGTTTAGAAATTAGCTATTGGTCCACGATTGGAGTGGACACCCTGTATATGTCTTTCAAAGAACGAAAAATCATGCAGTGTAGGGTTAAACACGTATGACATTAACACGTGCTATGTATGTTATATGGACCAAAGGAAAAACTAAGCAATAGTAAAATACTAGTTCAACTCTTTATGCCCTGACGGTACTCAGAAGTATCGCTTATATTTATTTAGTATTATGGATATGGCTGGAATCTTGCTGGTACTTATACTTTGCTGAGAGGCTTGCAGTTGGTGTCAGCGATCGGAAACAGTTTTATTAGAGGTTCTAGGGCCTAAACCCTAATGATTTTCGAAATTTTTAATCTCTGTACATATGTTATTTGGTCTATTTTCAACTAAGAAAAACAATAAATAAATATTAAAAATTTATTTCCAAAGAAATTCAGGGCATAAAGGGTTTTTTAAACTTATATGTAAGGGCTGCTTGACTAATTTATCAATCGCATTTGTCATCGATAAGTTGCTGCAATTAATAAAGAAGTACTGGTATACACGGTATATCAGTTTTAACGTGTAGTTGAAGCAAATTGAGAACACATTAAATGAAATGTGTGATAGAATATCTTTTACAGACTTTTATTGTAAGAAAAGCAGTCAAAACTTTGTACAATTAATGAAGTTAAAAATGCAAGACAACGTGTCTACAAGTACAAATAAAAGGATTAAAAAGAGTTAGAAAACTCTGGCAAATAGCAATTTCGGGGCTATTATAAATGAAGCCCCATCATCAGTGCAAAAAGATGATGGTTCACTGACACCAGTCAAGTGAACCAGGAATGCAAGAAACGTGAGGGTAAATAAACAGAACAGAAAGAGTAGGTACGCAGAAACTGGTACGTCATGGACCAAACACGACAACTGCGCAACAAAGATCACGTCACAGACGAATTTTTTTTTTTTTTAAATAAGAGATTTCCAAATGTTAGGGAAAGGAGGAGACTTTTTATTGCCTGATTATAATAATAATTATAAAAGCGGGTGTGATAGTTCAAAGTCGAATCAATACTCAATGGCTAGTGAGTGGTAAGCTTAATATTTTGTCACTATACGGGCGGAAATTTAGTGTTTTCACATCAGACCAAAACTTTCAGACAATCTTCACACCCAGAAACTGTAGGGGTTGAAACCTAAGAGATTCCAAACTGTGTGTGCTGCACAAATAGTAGCATATATTGATACTTAAACTGTAAAAATGTCATTTATTACTGAGAAACTGAAAAAATGCATAACTGCTCCCTCCCCCTTTATTTCTCTCTTTTTTTATTTATTTGTTTATCATTTTACTTTTTTATTTCATTATTAGCTTTGAATTCAATCTTGAAACTGTGCTGTTAATCTTGGGGCATTTTTACATCAATTCCATATTTTTATAGAAGCGCAAAAGCCAATCCGATTGTAACTTATCAAAAACAGCTGAGTGCAAAAATAATCTGCATTCGCTAGAATTTTGTGCGAGAACAATTCCGTTTACTTTTGGTTTAACATTAATCAAACTTTATTCATTTTTATTATTTTAAGAAAGAAAGTATTTATTGTACAGTTGATCTTCTGGACGAACATAGATTTCACAACTTATCCTTACTTATGTAAAAAATAATCAATTAACCAACGCTTGTGCAAATAGAAACTCACGACAGGTAACGGTGATTAATTCCTAATCCTTTCCTCTTACTACTCCACTGAAACTTTTGCAGAATTATTCAAAACACTTTGATCGGGAAAATTCTACACAAAATACAGATAGTTCGCAAGTTCTTAAACAAAACTAAAAGACAGTCAAAGCGTCGGTAAGAATTATAATGGATTTTTCTTCCATTGGAAATAAATTAGTGTCTTGAGGTTTTCAAAATACTTTCCTTTGTACTTCAGCAGCTGTTCTTTGCAAAGATTTTACTTTCAAATTCCTAATCAATTTCAGGCGGTAAATTCCAAGATTTGCTTATTTTTTAATTCAATGAGCTAAGTTTGAGTTCAGTTGGTTTGGCTGAACAATCCTTTATTCTCTTTAAATATTCAGCATGAAGTAATTTTTTATCCGTATGCTTAACGAAACAAAGCTCATTTTGGTTTGGATACTTTTATTTATTAACAATTTGTCTTTCAAAATGTCACGTTGATTTCGGTTTAAAAATAAAGGTAAATGTTTTGAAAGTGTGCGAATCGTGCAGTTAAATTTGAAACACATTTCTTTTTAAACACAAGTTTTGCTTTTCTCTGACAATGTTAGTGTCAGAAGCTTTGGATTAGAAATAAAACAAATGCTATCAAGAACTTTTACTACTTTTTGTTGAGTGAAAAAAAAGAGATGAATAGTGTACTCGTCACATATTTTTAAAACATTATAAATGTATATATTGTTTATTTAAAGACTGTATATTGAGTAATTTTTAAAAATTTTCACATAAATATTTATAACATATATTTTCAACCACCTCTAAGATTTTTTTTCTCTATCAAAGAAATAAGGTTCCTTATAATCTCGAAACACTAGGTTTACATTTATCATTGTTGTTTCTGGAATCTTAATATAGTTAATTGAATCTACCACTCAAAGTTAAACATCTTATTTATTTATACAATTCTGTGGTTTTCCAATGTCACAATTTAGCCTATCAACTATGCTCCACGTTACAGCGTCGCGCACTTTAATACGAGTCGAAGGCCGGGCCGAGTACGATAATAGCGACTGGTGCATGCTTAATCTTATGTGGTCACTAAACCCCCCCCCCACCCCCAAATTCTCATTGCAAATCAATGCTTATGAAGGTACTGGATACATGTCTGCTCTGACCCTGATATGAATATAAGTTATGGAAATGTTGATAGGTAGTGCTTATATCTGTTATATGTTGGCAGGGGCGAAAAAGTGGTGAATTTACCATGCAATTGCGAGGAGACCTCAAAAGATAGGAGCCCCGAAGAGGGTCATATACTTATTTCTCAAACTATTTTATTTGAAAAGTGATGGAGTATGGGTAACCTAATCCTGAAAAATCTGCCATTGAGTCGAAGTCTTATTACAACTTGGTCACGGAGAGATAGCGGTTGAGCTGGAAAGGGAAACATAACATTACATTTTGTAATAGGTAAGCTCAGCAAGAACGTGCAAAAAGTAAAGATTTTACTAATCCCGTAATCTCGCTGATGATACCTATTAATTCAAAAAACAAAAATTAGTTTCTTTTTTTTTTTTTTCAAAGTTTTTTAATTTACGGGTCATTCCATAGTGACTAACGTAACATTCAGAGCTGATTTTGTAACTGTGTTCACTTGTAACTTAAAGGATAAAAATATTTTTTAGTTATGCTAATGAATTAACAATGTATATGGTATCTATGAATCATTTCTGCTTAGAATTTAAAACAAAATTACTGACAGTAGATATTTTTTCAACCAAAATAGCAGCGTGACTAACGTAACAGTTTTGCAACCCTAAAAATTAATGCTCATGTTGTGAGACAAAAATTTCTCAAAGTTAAGCAGGTTCTAAAATTGAATGATATATTTGAAAAATGTGTAAAGTTGGCTTTTAAAAACATAAAACACATTTATTGAATCTTAATTTTCTTTTAGTCTTAACTCTAGATGGAGTGTGACTAACGTAACCATCGAATAATAAGCAGTAAAGGCACACTACAAACTATTTATTATGGCTAATCACAGTGATAATTACAATACTTTTCCAGGGTTTTTAACTTCTTCTGTAGTATGATTTTTATTTATCTTTTTGTTCTTTTATTTTTTGATCTTTTTTCACTTCCGTATTTTTTTTTCTTCGGCTGAGGTTGACATTTTCATGGAATGACCCTTACTATGTTTTTAAAAAGGAACAAAAAATTAAAAAATAATTTCGCATTACAAGGAGTGAGAAACCTGGGGTGAAACCAAAAGTTATTAGTTGCACTAAAATTTAACTGACAATTTTATTGCACTGCAAATAATATTAACTGATGTTGTAACTTTTCTCACTGATTGATACTCTATAGACCAGTGTTCAAAATGCACAAGGACTAGTGTGTAAAATGCTGTTGTGAAAACCGACAAAAAAAAAATCTCAATTTCTTCAATGTAACATCATTTTTATTTCATATTTAGAAAAATCTCCACAGCAAAATATTAAAAAACAAAAATCTATATTATCTAGTAACATACGTCGTAAAAATAAGTATTGTCCCAAGAGTCATAGTTATAAAAGGATTATTACATTCAAAATAATGGCATACATACGTTGAAAAACTTTGTCTGGTCAAATGTGCATTAAAACTTTTGTACTGTCGTTAAAAATAAAATAGACATCTCTCCATAGCAATAAATAATGCATTTTCGTTTTTACTCTGAATATAGAAATTTCCATGGTTGCCTACATTTTAATTAGTTTCAAGAGACTATTTGAAGACAACTGAGCGTAATAATTCTTTATAGTCGTTTATTCTCATGATGAAAATATCTAAATGTCAAGCCTTATTTCTGGTACGAATGAGTTGGTAAGAAATCCCATAAATTCTTGCTTTCTCTAGAGATATCATTATAAAAGATTTGCTTGAAAGAATAATTCTATGTCAGCAGTAAAAGTTCGGAGAAAGATGCAAGATTAATTTGTGGTTTGGGAAATTCAGTGGAAAAAGACTTTTTGATCTAACATTGAAAAATGTCGTTGTTATTTCGTAAGATATTGAAAAATAATTATTTATGCTATGTAACTGTTAACATTTTCATTCAAATAATTTATTTTTAAATTACGTATTTAATCCGCTCAATTCAAATTTATTTGAAAATTTTGGAAAGAATAATGTGTTTTTACATTTACACAAAACAGGAGAGGATGTTCAAGTAACATAAACTGTATTGAAACGTCAGACTAAGAAGCTTTATAGAGGTTGCCCTAGTATTAAGGAAAAGATATTTAAGCTTTTAAGTCTTAGTAGCAATAGTATTAGGGAGGCAATTGGACTTTTTACTGGTCACTGCACCTTAAAACATCACCTTGCTATTATGGGTATCATTAATTGCGATTTGTTGCAAACAGAAAACAAATTGAAATAAAGGGGCAAGTGATAAATGTGATATGTGACATTTTAAAAAAAATTCTAGAAGGAGCTTTCAAAAAAAAAATGTTATTTTTTTAATGGATCTCAACGGGTACAACGGGGTCATATTCTTAGTTACCAACTATTTCTGTGACTATGGGGACATGGTACTGATGGACTTATCACCTTCATTCTTGGTAAAAAGTAAGTTTCACAAAAATTGTCACATACCACTTTTATCCACTTGTCCCTTCAAATTTTTTTATGTATATGAACAATTCATGGGCCTGAGGTCCTCGAAACGCATAACGCACATGCGGCTGACAAAGTTTTTGTGAGTATCCTTATCAAAGCCCTGTAAATATATTCAAAATTTCCCAAAAAACTTTCATGTAAGCTAGTTTTTCGCACAAATACGTATATCGTATATCAAGAGAAAAAAAATTCTTTTTCGCAAACTTTACAAACTAGCTGACCCAGAAAATGACATGGCTCATGCAGCTATAGTGAAATGCATGGCTGCCGAGCACGATAATTTAGTTTCAATTTAAATAGCACGAACAAACATTTTTAAGCAAATTAATAGCAATACGACTTTTTCTTGCTTTGAACAATTCCATATTATCCCTATTTTTCTTTTCAATATAGGTTGTAACTTCAAGGTTGAATAAGATTCAAAATTATTCGGATTTCTTAACTTAAGCTGAATTTCAACAAACTTTTAGTCTTATTCATTTACATGCACCTTCACAAACTCAACACATAGCATTCTATGGTAAAAAATGCAACATTCAAAAGTCAGAAAAAGCTTCTTCTAGTCCCTTGGAGGTACATTTCACGGAAATCGAAAAATGTCAACTGAGGGAGAAAAAGCCTCAAAGAAAGATCCCCTCTTGGATAGAGAACAAAAAAAATCTTTATCTTTTGTGCAAGATGTTTCAATGCAGATGCTATCAACGTGTTAGAAGTTTACTTTGATACATTTTCTTCCCACGCACTTTATACATAAATTCAGCCCTCCCCACCCCCCTCTCCCCCATCCTCCCAACTCCCTACCAGTGGCCCTATTTCTGCAGGGTGTTCATCCACATGCTTAAAAGTTTTCAATTTTTCCTCCCAATATTTTTATACTTTGCAAAGAATATTAAGATTGTATCATGAAGAGACAGTAATGTACATGGGGGGACTTAGGTGCCCCCCTGCAATATCTGTGAAAATGTTTCCCCCCCCCTTCCCTAGGAGATTCCAAAGAGTGACATTGGCTTAAGATAAAATATATGTTAAACTAAAAAATATATGTATATTTTCTGGATCTTCTACCTTATGCTCTCCCCTCCCCTCCGTACACACATGTACGGGGGATGCGGGGTGCTATTTACGCCTCTGTAAAAAGGAGAGTTGTTGTTCCATACAATAGACGTTAAATTTTCAAGTCGCAAAATAAGTTTTATCATCTATTTTAGTCATTTTACACATTCGGACGGCCATTGTTATTCGTTCTTCGGAATCCCTTCAATGACACAACATGCAAGATTTAACCTACAATAAAAGTGTAGGACAAAGTAAAACATTTTCACAGTTTGCATTTCCGCCTATCTTACAATAGTCAAACTAATTTCTTAAACGTGTTGTTGATTCTGGCTAAAAAGAAATAGATAGCTCCACAAATCAAGGATAATAGTAATGTAAGTAATTTTCAAAATTAATTCACATATTAAAACCTATAATAGTTTTTCAAAAACATTTTTGTTATTATAAACTGATAAACTTTCTGAAAATATCATTTTAATTAATATTTGACATCTACTGATGTCTAGTACAGTACCTATTTAGATAATATTAGCCATACTTCGATTTAAAATGTTTAATACAATTTGTTTAGTACACACGTAGCGAAGTGAATGGGTCGCAGTAAAATAGTATATTTTGTTTACTTATTCATGTATTTATTAAATCACTTGCCATTCATTAGCAAATTCCTTTGAATTCCTTCATTTATTCATTCACCTATTTACTCATTCATTCACTTGTTTTCTTATTTATTCCTTATTTGATTGAGTCATTTATTTTTTCCCATAAATTTATTTATTTAACTATTAATTTATTCGTTTATTGATTCACTATTTATTCATTTTTTAGTTTATTTATTCATTCATTTGAAGAAAAATCTGTCAATTTGTTGACAATATCAATGCTGTCAGAAATATTTGAACTTTTGCTCAATGAAAACATGTATTCTCAGAAAAAAATGCAATAAGTTATGCTTTATGCATAAATTTTATGTAATATTTTACTTGTAGTTAAATATTTAGAAAAATCGTATCGATAAAGTAATACAATTGTTCAAAGTTAAAAGATATGAAAAATAAATGATAAATATTATTACAGTAAAGTCGCGAGTTTCGAGATTTCGCTTAATTTTCGGAAACCAAAGGCTAAGAAATTGATATTGAAAAATATCAAAATTTCCCACTTTAATGCAATGTAAAAGCGTATTTAAAACTCAGCTAGCTCTTCTTGACAGCTCGAGTTATAAACACTATTTAAAATTTTAACGTTTAGTTGAAATCACCAATGCTGCATTATATCTATTTTCTACTGTAAGCCTTCGTCGAATACAGAATAATTTAGAAGAAGAAAGAGCGGCATCTTAAATGGAGATACATCTATTACTTATTTACTTTAGAACTCTCACCGGGAAGTTCCATCCTCCTAGTTTACTCTGAAGTTTAGTAATGCATGAGTTGTTTCCAGCGAAAATCGAACGTTCTAGGTATCAATTGTAAAATTTGGGGAATAAAATTGAATTTGCATTCCTCTTCACTGACATTTCAGGCAGATTCGTTGTAGTTTTTATGAGTGGAAAGGTTTTGAACGTACAAAACTCTCTAAAAAAATAGAAAGTAAGGAGAAATGCACGAGCGCTTACACCCAAAAGAGTTCCTAAAACTGACACCTGTTTTTTCCTACTCAGAAAAAATTATTCTGAATTATTTTTAAAATTGGCAACACTTTAAAGAATTTTGTTTTCGTTAGTGATGTCAACTTTTGGAAGTTTTTTCGTGCGCGTCAGCTTTGAGACATTTACCTTAGCATATTTTTTAGAAAGTATCATACAATTTTGTCAAATTATTTGAAAAATAAGTTTTTTTCGAATTTCTTTTTAGACTTCTTGAGAGAGCTACATTTTCTAATAATCTGGGCAATTACAGTGAGGGACAAGGTTCCACCAGGACATCAGAATAATGGAAGTAAGTTACCAAGGTCGATAGGATCGCCACATGACGGCAGACTACTGTCGTATTTTAATAAGAGATTTTCCTGAGCAATACCATCACAGAAAGCTTCCAGAAAAAAAATCTGTAATTTTTGTTTTAATAATTTGATGAACAGCATATAGATTTTTCGTTTTTCTATCTTTCTGGTAAAGGATCTTAATGAAAATATTTTTTAACACATATTGGTACGTTTTTTCCGGTTTTCTCAGTGAAATAGCTAATAGTCTTTATCTCAAAAACTAGAGCCAATTTAGTAAAGCTAATAATTTTCTAGTATTCAGCACACTTGTCTGATAAGGAATTGACTTTAAGTTTGAATGCGGCAAAATGACTGTTCCTCAGTGTTATATTTAGCGTGCACTTACTTCAGTTTATGCCTAACGATTATGCTTTGCAATGTTATTAAAATTCCATGAAAATGACGAAAGAATTTAATTTTGTTTTAGGTAACTTCAAAATAAACAACCTCCGTTTCATTCTTTTTTTGATATTTGTTTCACGATTTGGTTTTTTATTTATTACTAATGGAATGTTTGTATTTCAAGCATTACAATTTTTTCTAACCATACTGTTTTCTTCATTTTACCTTAAATAAAGAAAACAAGCTTTGTTTTAACTCGTAATTTTTGAAGTTGATCACCTTTTGGCTCGATGGTGGTACAATTTCAATTTTAACTACTAAGACCTAAGCAATAACACACATTGACGAGCGTTTGACGGCAATTTGGTATATCTTACCAGATTTGAATAAAACCTGAAGTGTTGATTATGAGGCGGGATGGAACGGATTGAATGATGAAGAAAAATAAATCACAACCTTAGAAAAAGTGCGTTATCTGAAATAACACATTAACAATAGTTTTTAGAAATTATTGTAAGTCAATATTAATTCACTTAGAAAAACGTTAAATATTGGTAGCCGGAAATAAGAATTACAATTTTGAGGGGAAAAAACTACTTTATAATAAGAGTGCAATGTATGGAATTTAATTTTGAATGATTTAAATCATGTATTCTTCAAATTGGGGGATCTGTAGCCTAATACTGTCGTATAGGATACTTAAATTCTATTTAAGTTGTTGCGATCAAAATTCATATTTTTCTGAAGAAAATTATATATGGCAAGTGAAAAAATATTAGTTTTTAAAATTTAAGTGTATATCCCCTTTTTCTGGAATTCACTATAATATGGAATAATATTAAAGGGGGAATATTCGAAACATTCCACCAAGTGCGTTCCATATTTTCAAAACTAAAATTTTATCTTATAAATAACTCGATAAATTAATTTCCTAGGCAATCATAATGCTGCAAATGTTTGTGAAAGAGAGCAAAGTTACCAATTCATCCCAAAAACTTTGATTTGTTAGATCCACAACAAGAACGTCGAGTTTCTTATTATTTTTCGATGATGCGGGCAAAAAAAAAAAATGCAGCTTCTTTTTCTTTTTTTCAAAATAAAAGCACGACTGTATTGGTTTAGGACTGCGAATAAATTCAATGACGTCTTTATTTTGCCAAGAACACAATTCGCAAGACAGAACCTCGGAAAACTGGGACGACAAACAACGGCATTCGTCACGGATTAAGAAGAAAATTGAAAGATATTTCTCTTACCACTTCTCTCTGCTCCGTAGTAATATTGCAAACAAAAGCTTTGAAAAAATAAAAAAGTTTTCTCGTGGAATTCATTCTCCAGGAAAATATCTACGATTTCAGTGGGAAAACAGCAGATGGTTGCCGAAAAGAGGGTGAAGAGAAAGATTTTAAAGATCTCGAGTTTGACGTTTCTGGAAGAATGAAGGTGCAAAAATGAGAAATGTCCTATTGGTTGTCGGCAGGATATAAGAGTAGAAAATCAATTAGTTATACTCTTCTTCAGAAGCATCATCTCGTAAGGAATAATAATTGCATTGCAAACTTATCATTAAAAAAAATTTCGACCCTTTACTTTCACCATCCAAATTGAAGCTCTTACTAATCTAGCTATGTACTAATAAATTTCGTTGTTACTAATAGGGATGCACCGATTAATCGGCGGTACCGATTAATCGGCCATAATCGGCCACTTTGCCGATTATTAATAATCGGCAAAATTGGACCGATTAATCGGCTGAAAAATATTTTTCAGATATTATTCTTTAAAGTATACTTTCACTAGGAAACTATGATGAATAATTTTATTAACAGTAATAATAATCCTCACAGTTGATATAAAGTTTTTTTTTAATGAATTCTCCTACTTTGAATAAATATACATAGACAATGATGCAACATTTTTCATGTGGCGATAGTTTTCTCCTTAGCACAGTGCTTTCAGATAACCTCTAATTTTCAAAGAATAAAAGTATTGAATTAAATTGCTACTGATTACTAAAATATAAGAATTAAAAGTACTCCTAAATTGAACTGTTCACCCCCCCCTTTTTTTATTAATTTTTATTTCCAATCAACATAACTAACAATGTGTTAATAATATTATTGACACTAATATGAAAATTGGTTCTAAGAAATTTGATAAAATATTGAAATTATTTTGTGAAAACTAGGAGAATGGAAAAAAATCTTCTCCCAGAAATAAATCTCCATATATTATTTCTCCAAGCCGAATCCTATACCCGGTCGAAACTCGCTCATTTCTTTACCGAATTGCAAGAAAATTTATGATTTTGAAGCTTATCCCGCGGGCTATTGACGAAAATTAGACCCACCCTCTAAAAAGTGTCGGTTCGTTTTTTATTCGAACTTCAATTTTTGGGCACAAAATTGACTCTATCTAGCGAAATAATTGTCGTATCGTCTCCATTTTGATTTCATTCGAAAGATTAAAAAAAAATGCGTTCTTTAGAACGTTTCTCCGCTAGCGCCGCGTAACGAGAATCTCGAAAATCCACGTTTAAGCGACTTATAAGCGATTGAAGTTTGAAAAAGTTAAATTTTTTGCTCAACTGTCAAAATCGTTACATTGTTGCTCAAATCAATTTTAAATGCGACATTTCAAGCCAAGGCTTAACTCGGTGAACCTTAATTGTAACTTTTATTGTTTCAAAATACTATGGTAGTTTTGCGATAACGTTAGTATTTAGTTTAGTAATAGCCTTGGGTATTTGATTTTAATATAGGGTATCACTTTTGTAAGTAGTTGTAAAAGTGAACGTGTCTTTGATCTCTTTGAAAAGTTGTCAGAACGACGGCAGTAGATGGCGATGTTGTGCAAATGAAGCCAATAAAAATTGTCGTATTAAATTTTAAGTTTAGAGTTTTTTTTTTTTTTTTTTTTTTTTTTTTTTTTTTTTGCGGAATTCCGCACGGGTCGCCTAGTTACTTACTATTTCTAAACTTGGAATTGTATAAGAGATAAAAAATAGTAATGGTAAAATTGGTAGTAGAAAAACAATTATCTTTGTCATTAATCGGCCGATTATCAACAACCGATTAATCGGTAATCGGTAATCGGCCAATTTGCTTATCGGTGCATCCCTAGTTACTAATCCAGTTTTAATACGCCTAGTCGATAATGTTCATGAATACAGAGGCTGTTCGCACATTTTTTTTTATAGTATTTTGATTAGGAAATTAAGAAAAAATCGTTTGCTGCGAAAGAAATAATTGCAATTGTACTGTGTTTTTAGAAATCTAAATTATCGTCTGTGGCAAATATTGCAAACAAAAATTTTGAAGAAAAAAACCTTTGCTCGTGGAGTTCATTCTCCAGGAACATATCTACGATTTCAGTGGGAAAACAGCATATGGTTGCCGAAAAGAGAGTGAAGAGAAAGATTTTAAAGATCTCGAGTTTGACATTTCTGGAAGAATGGAGGTGCAAAAATGAGAAATGTCCTATTGATTGTCGACAGGATATATGAGTAGAAAATCAATTAGTTATATTCGTTTTCAGAAGCACTATCGAGTAAAGAATAATAAATTCATGGCAAATTTATCATTTAAATTTTTTTATAATTCCTTTACTAATCTAGTAATGTACTAATAAATTTTGTTGTTACTAATCAAATTTTAATACGCCTAGTTGGGAATGTTCATGAATACAGAGGCTATTCACACATTTTTTAGAGAATTTTTATTAGCAGTAATAAAAAAATCGCTTGCTGCGAAAGAAATAATTGCAATTGTAAATATGTTTTTGAAAGTTTAAATTATCCTCTGCGGGGGGGGGGTTTAGAGGTAGTACTATTGCGAACAAAAGCTGTTCAGACCACTGATGTATTCCAGATGCGTTACAACGCCGCCTAGCGGCCAACTGTAAAATCAACTCACTTCGTACAGGAACGTTGTCAGATGAACACCCACTATCAGCGGTGTCATCAGTATCAGAAATAAACATCTTAAAATTATTCAATGGTCCGTCGATTATTTATCAACACCCAAGAAAGGGTAATCATCATCATAAGGTAGAAATACCATCACTCATCAATCCATCAACATTCCATAAGTGGTCCTGGCGAGCCAGGAGCCGATATCAGCAATGGATAAATCAAAAACTTTAAAAGAGCTCAACAGAGCGAGAGGAAGACTGCAAGCGAAGTTAACAAACATCTCGAAATTTGTTGAATCAGCAGATCCAAAGACCGAAGAAGAAATAGAAAAGAGAGGACTTGGTGCTAAACAAAAACTCTCGGTTCTGGAAGAAATGAAAGGTGAAATCAACAGTTTATGGACGGAATATCTCCAGTGCGAGGAAGATACCGAAGAAGGTGCAAAAATAAGCGATGAAAATATGACGGCAATGGAAGAGCAGAGAAATGCTCTAGAGGTAAGCGTACAATACTTACTCTCTAAATTCAAACCCAAATACCAAGCTCAAACGAGCAAAAGTGAAAATAAAATTGAAAATTGCATAACTATGTCAACAAAATTGCCAGAAATCCCACTACCAATATTCGCTGGCAAAATTGAAGATTTTTCTAATTTTAAATTGCAATTCAATAATTTGATAACTGAAAACAAAGGTCTTTCAGACGAACAAAAGCTGTATTATTTAAAGGCATCATTACGAGGAGAAGCAAAACATATTGAATGCAGTGATGACACTTTTATTTCATTGTTTAAAGCCTTAGAAGAAAGGTACTTAAATAAACGAGCAGTCATTGACATTCATATCCAATCAATTTTAAAGCTGGAAAAATTGCAAATGGAAACAGCTAAGGGATTAAGGCATATAACTGATGTCGTAAACAAAAGTTTGAGAGCATTAAAGGTCTTAAAACTAGAGTGTAACGATTTAACAAGCGCGGTTTTTGTTAATATAATTTTAGAAAAGATTGATTCTGAAACGCGTAAGAGCTATGAATTATCCTTATCGTCAAGGGAGATTCCTAAACTGACAGATTTATTAAGCTTTTTGCAGTCGAGGTCAGTAATACTAGAGCAAATAACTAAACCGAAACCGCGGTCTCAAACTCAAAATAAATCGAATACATTTGTAGTAAATCAGAACAAAAATCCTCCAACAAGACTTAATTGCATTTTGTGTAAAACCATATGCCACTCTATTTTTAAATGCCCAGCCTTTCTATCAATGAGCGTTAACGAGCGTATTCAGCTGATTAGCGATCATAAACTTTGTAAAAACTGCTTGTATAATCATAAACTTCCTTGTAAGTCTAATTATCGATGCCGATTTTGCAGTCGAACGCACAACACTCTGATTCACTTAGACATAAATCGGAGCGAAAGCCCTTACCAAGAAAGTCAGGCGCCTTCAAGTGGTGAGTCATCGAGATCAGTAATAAATAATTCGAATGAGGCGCCAGTAGAGAGAAATGGGAATTCAACAAGCAGCGCTT
Organism: Uloborus plumipes; assembly: GCA_038373865.1. NCBI lineage: Eukaryota > Metazoa > Arthropoda > Arachnida > Araneae > Uloboridae > Uloborus > Uloborus plumipes. The sequence goes on along the minus strand of JAXGGA010002188.1, from coordinate 44,660 downwards.
CAGTTTTTGCTATGTTGGATGGGAAAAATAAGAGCAACTTATTATGCACCGCGAATCTTTTTATTGAGAATAAGTACAATCAAAGAATAAAAATAAAGGCCATCTTGGATTCAGGGTCGAGCTTGAATATTCTCAGTTCAGAAATAGCGGATAGTTTGAATTTGAAAAGGGAAAAAATTGATTGCGCTATTACCGGAATAACAGGGCGTCAATGTTACGCAAAATATAAAGTGTCAGCGATCATTTCCAATCAACAAAATGATTTTCGCCGATCATTAGAATTTGTTGTTTTGCCAAAAATAACAGAACTAACCCCAAATCAAAACTTAGACATTTCAACGGTGAATATCCCTTCGGAAATTAATCTCGCGGATAATACCTTTTTTATTCCGAGTAAAATTCATATGCTAATTGGCTGTGAATTATTTTTTGATCTATTAAAGGAAGGTAAATTTAAATCACATGATGGTTCTTTGACACTTCAAAACACAGTATTCGGGTACATAGTAGCAGGAAATCTAAATATTTCAAACTGTTGTTTTAGCGGTTTAATAAAGGAGCATTGTACTTTAGATATGGAAGTTAAAAAATTCTTTGAGTTAGAATCATTTCCAGGTGACAATTATATCGAACCAAATAATTCTAAAACGCTCGAAAAACAAATTTGCGAGGAACACTTCGTGTCAACTGTTAAAAGGGATGAAAGCGGTAGATATACGGTTTCTTTACCAAAAAAGGAAAACGGAATTTCTAAATTAGGGGATTCTAGAGAATTAGCTCAAACCAGGTTAGATTCGCTTTGGAAAAAGTTAGATAAAAATGAAACATTAGCAAATTTATATACAGCCTTCATTAACGAATATTATGCTCTTAATCACATGGAAAGAGACCTTAGCTCTGACAATGAAGAAAAAGAATATTTTATCCCTCATCATGCTGTTTTAAGACCAGAATCTTTTTCGACACCCTTGCGTGTAATTTTTGATGCAACTGCAAAACCAAGAAATGGTGTTGCACTTAACTCCATATTGCTGAATGGTGGAACAATCCAACAAGATATTTTTTCGATTGCAACTCGCTTTCGTACTCATCAATACGCATTTTGTGTAGACATTAAGAAAATGTACCGGCAAGTGTTAGTAAACAGTTCCGATAGAAATTTACAAAAAATCTTATGGAAATCAAGTTCAAGTGCTCCAATAGAGATTTATAAATTAAAGACTGTTACGTACGGTACAACATGTGCGCCATTTTTAGCCACAAGAGTTTTAAAGGCTCTTGCTGAGGATGAACTTAAAGATTTTCCCGACGCAGCTCCAGTTTTACTGAAAGACACATATGTCGATGACATTTTGTCAGGTTCACATGATTTAAATTTAGCAAGAACATTACAATTGCAGCTGGTTGAACTACTGCAACGAGGAGGAATGGAATTGCACAAGTGGGTTTCAAACAACGATTTCTTGTTAAATGACAACACCAAACCAGAATACACATTCAACATAGATCCTAACACGGTAAAAACGTTAGGAATGCTCTGGAAGCATGATCAAGATTATTTTACCTTCAAGGTGAACATAGTGATACAAGAAAATTATACAAAACGGGAGGTCCTTTCTACCATAGCAAGACTTTATGATCCGTTAGGTCTCCTTGGTCCAATAATATCAAAGGCAAAAATCTTTCTTCAAAATTTATGGACACTCAAGTTGAACTGGACAGATCCTATTCCTCCAGAGGAACTGAAGGAATGGACACGGTTTCTTCAGACTCTTTCTAATGTCAACAATTTCAAAATACCTAGATGTATACTCTGTCCTAACTACGTCTCCATCGACTTACACGGTTTCAGTGACGCCTCAGAAAAGGCTTACGGAGCAGTAATCTATATTTGCTCAAGACCAACTCAAGGGGACATTAAAATATCTCTATTGTGCAGCAAATCAAGAGTTTCCCCGCTGAAAAAGTTAACTATTCCAAGGTTGGAACTGACAGCCGCATTACTTCTAGCACGTTTAGTTGGCAAGGTGGTGAAAACTCTAAACGTAACATTAAATCACATTTACATGTGGTGTGACTCCACAATCACACTTGCATGGATCAAGACTCCACCTGAGAAACTCAAGCCATTTGTGGCGAATCGTGTAAAGGCCATCAACACCTTATGCCCCAACTATGACTGGCGACATGTCCCGTCCAAGGAAACCCCGGCAGATGTCATTTCCAGAGGTGCCACAGCAACTGAGTTGACAAAGAACTCTCTGTGGTTCTCCGGCCCTTCATTTCTACAATCAGACATTCAATCTACAACAACAGCAGACTTACAAATTGAACATAGTGACGCGTATAACAACGAACTTAAAAATTCATCTGAACTTCTACTGTTAACTGTTACAGACTCTAATGCATTTCTTGATAACATTCTAAGTTTAAGTAACAAATTTTCTAAATTATGTCGTATTTTTAGTTATATTTGTAGATTCATAAACAATACCAGGTTTCCAGGAAACAAACAACAAGGCCCCATCAGCATCAAAGAGATTAATGAATCATCAAACGCCTTAGTAAGAATGGCACAAGGGGTAGAATTTAGTAACGAATTAAAGGATTTAAAATCTAAGGGGATGGTAAAGACTTCAAAGGTAAGCAATCTTTTTCCCTTCTTAGATAAGGACCAAATAATTCGTGTTGGAGGTCGCCTGCAGAATTCTAATTTAAACGAGAATCAAAAGCACCCAAAACTTTTGCCTGCTAGGCATAAACTCACAAAATTAATTATGGAACATTATCACATAAAGAATTTGCATGTTGGTCCGCAAACCTTGTTGCATATAGTGCGACAGGAGTTTTGGCCTATAAATGGCAGAAACCTAGCAAGAAAAGTGGTGCATGAGTGTATAGTTTGTTTCAAAAATAAACCGATAGCTGCAGAGCAATTATTAGGTAATTTACCATCAGAAAGAGTTAATCCCAGTCCCGCGTTCTCACACTGTGGCCTGGATTATTGTGGTCATTTTCTAATTAAATACAAAGGGCAACGTAAGGGAATATATCAGAAAATTTATGTTGCAATATTTATTTGTTTTGCTACTAAAGCAATTCATCTGGAATTGGTCACAGATTTAACTTCAACGGCACTAATTGCAGCTCTAAAACGGTTCTTTTCGAGACGAGGTAAATGTGTTTGTATTTATTCAGATAATGGTAAAAATCTTGTCGGAGCTAACGCAGAATTAAAAAGGTTACACAAACTCATGAGCAACCCCGATCCCAGCTTAGCTGAATATTTAACGTCCGAAAAAATTAATTGGAAATTCATTCCTCCAAGCTCTCCAAATTTTGGAGGTTTGTGGGAATCTGGCGTTAAATCATTCAAGTATCACCTAAAAAGAGCTGTAGGGTCAGTTAAATTAACCTATGAAGAGTTTTTAACAATAACAGCAGAAATTGAAGCTATTTTAAACAGCAGGCCATTAACTCCAATGTCATCTGATCCCACTGATTTTTCAGCATTGACACCAGGTCACTTCTTGACAGGGAGGGCATTAAATTCAATCCCCAGTCCAAGCCTTCTTGAAACATCAGATAATTACTTATCAAGATGGCAAAAATTAACTAAGGTCACCCAACAAATCTGGAAACACTGGTCGCGTGATTATTTGAACCACTTGCATTTAAGGAATAAATGGAAATTTCTTAAAGACAACATAAACCCTAATGATATGGTTTTATTAAAGGACCCAGATCTACCTCCTTTCAAATGGAAATTGGGTCGAATAGAAAGTATAGTTAAAGGCAAAGATGAAAAGGTAAGAGTAGTTCTTGTAAGAACTGCCACAGGAGTGTTCAAAAGAGGTGTGAACACCATTTGTCTTTTGCCTATCAATAACGAGCCTTAAGTACCAGTTTTTGTTTTGTTATACACAATTTTGTTTAATCTGTAGTAGTGATATTGTGCTGACTTTAGAACAGTTGCATAACTTTATATATTGTTTTATTTTTAAATGTCTTTATTTACTTTATCACATATTATTGGTCAAATTTCTGTTATTGTTTATTTTTCTCATAAATTGTTTTGAAATTATCATTTCAACGCCGGGAGTATGTTCAGACCACTGATGTATTCCAGATGCGTTACAACGCCGCCTAGCGGCCAACTGTAAAATCAACTCACTTCGTACAGGAACGTTGTCAGATGAACACCCACTATCAGCGGTGTCATCAGTATCAGAAATAAACATCTTAAAATTATTCAATGGTCCGTCGATTATTTATCAACACCCAAGAAAGGGTAATCATCATCATAAGGTAGAAATACCATCACTCATCAATCCATCAACATTCCATAAGCTTTGTTTTAAAAACAATAATAAAGTTTTGCTCGTGGAATTTATTCACCAGGAAAATATCTACGATTTCAGTGGGAAAACAGCAGATGGTTGCCGAAAGAGGTTGAAGAGAAAGATTATAAACATCTCGAGTTTGACGCTTCTAGAGGAATAGAGAGCGAGAATGAGAAATGTCTTGTTGTTTCTCGACAGGATATGAGTTAATATTTAGAAAAGTGCCAATTTGAGTCCCAAGTGAATTTCCACTAGTATTTCAATAACTAGTTAAAAAAATAATTTTCCACAGAAAGAAGACAAGGTTCTGCTTTCATTTCATCTAATAACATCAGAAAAAAAAATTATTTTCTTCAGAAAATATTGTTTTTATACATCAAAAATCAGATCGGTAACGTGTCCCCAGTAGCAAAGCTTAGCATGCAAACAGGTCATGCGCACTTTCTAACTTCCCAAAAAAAACGCACTTGCACGAAAAACGATTCTATTTTTACCCCTTTGTTAATATTTTACTTCATTTTTGTTTTAATCGATTTCTGATTTTCTAGCCGATGCGAAATAAGCGTGTCCCAAGTTCCGCCGTCAGAGTGGTAACAATAACTTCCGATCTATGTTTAGGCTCCCAAAATCATTTCCTGCACCTATACCACGTGATACTGAGTACCTGGTGGGATGTTTTATCGAATCGTAATTAAAAATTTGCATTTCTGCATCTAAAATTGTATGTAAGATTTTTTAAAGTGATTTTATAAAATGTGTGTCATTTGAGTCATCAGATCGGTAACACGCTCTAAAATGCGCAGTTTTTATTATTTTAAAAATTATTTTATATACAAGTATAGTCCTTTATTACAAGTGAAAAAACCACGTGTTTGATTTTGGTTTAGTGCGATCGACTCGGAAATAAAAAAAAAAACTTTGTCAGTTTGTCAGATCGGTAACAGTCAGAGCGGTAACATTGAAAAACAGCGAATATGTTACAGAACTAACTCACACGTTTCAGAATTATAAAAAGCAAAAATCATAGGTTTTAGCCATATATTGAATATTTTTGTTCTTAAAAAATGAAAAGCAATGAGTTTTTAGTACAATTGCTTCATTTGTGGTTTGTATGACCTTACAATAGAAGTTAGTAAAATAAGAAAAATTGACACTGCAGAAATTAAGTTAATTAATTATTATTATTTTATTTATTTATTTATTTATTTATTTTTGGTGCTTCAATTTCTCATAACTTCGCTAAATAACTAGATAATAACTAGCATGCTAAATTTGAATTTCTGATCAAGAAATTAAATTTCCTGCAACTAATTAAAGAAAAGCAAGCAGCAGAGTTGTGTGTTGAAAAAGTTGAAGTTGTGTGTTGTTTCAAAACAAAACAAATGTTTTATTAGCTTGGATTTGGTAATCTCATAATTTATTTTATCTAAAAACCTTATCGCTCATTTTTATTTCCAAGAAATGCTTTTTTATAATGAAATTTGACTTTTTAGCCTAATATATATATTTTAATATAATTATCTTAATTCTATGTTAAAAATGCAAGGAAATGATATCATATTTAGAGATGTTAACGAATACTGAAAGCATAAACTCAAATATGTAGCTCATATTAACATCAGATCTGTAACATTCATCAGATCTGTAACGGCTTAAAAGTGAGTAATCTAAGGAGGGGGTAAATAACTTCCTTGACCTCCCCCCTTTTATTTTCTTGCATTTAGACCCAATTTAGACTTAAAATCCAATATTAGTTTTTTTCTGAAAAAAAATTTTTTTTTCAGAAAACTGCAACTTCAAATTGGCACTTTTCTAAATATTGGCTCATATATAACTGAAATATCGCACCTCCAATCAAGGAGTAGAATGTTCAATAGGAAATGTCACTGTTCAAGAGTTTTATGGTTGGAATGATGTAATTATCTGAAACTGAACAGTGCATGGCCTCTAATTCTCACTTGAGCCATACGAAAAACTTGAAAGCTGTAATTGAGAAACAAAAGTGTGAGCGTCTAATTTTATTCTTTTTTAAAGAAATTATTGCGGAAAGAATAAGGAATGCATCATAAGCTTAGTATTTTAAAATCTTGTTATAAATTCCTTGCTTTTGCTATCCAAATTAAAGCTCTTACTAATCCAGATATGTACTAATACATTTTGCTGTTACTGTTTAAGCATTAAGACGCTCAGTTAGAAATGTTCATGACTATTTGCTTTGAATTTTAAAACTAGAGTTGGTATTATTTGATTAACAATAATACAAATGATTTATTTGTCTTCACAGCACTATATATATTCAAAAAAAGTATTGCACAAGAAACAATGAAGAATACAACATACAATAACTTATCGAACTGATTTAGCTCTCAATGAGGAGTACAGTCGAGTCACGTTAACTCAAGGCACTATAACTCGAATGTTCCTTCATATCAAAAATTTCGTTGAGTCCCAAACTCTTAAGAAGGCTGTAGAAACTTCTTTCTAGCTGTAGAAAACTTTCGGAATTTCTGGGGCTTCGAGTTTTCGGAACTCGACTATATATAAAAATAATTATAACGTGATCAAGATTTGGAACTGTGTTAACCAGGTTTTAATATAATCGCATTATTTGGGGGGGGGGGTGTATGTGTATGTGTGTTATATTATGTGTGATGTTCATTTGTTCTTTCAGTGATTTGGGAGCACATTGATGATATTTTTTTACCTACACCCTCTATCAAAAACCATGAGATCCCAACGATAGTATCCATGCGGCAGTAACGACCAATACCAGATGACATTGGACGAACCAGAACGTAGCATACGCACTGAAAAATATCCACTTTTCTTATTTTTTCGCCATTTTAAAGTATCCGACTGGGTTCGGAGCAGTTTTTTTTTAACCCCTCATTTAAAAAAAAAAGAGTATTTTTTTTTAGAAACAAAGGGATCTTAAAACATTTATTTTACATCAAAATAAATTTAAAAATCATTTAGCTTCACAAAATCGGTGAATTTTCAGTAAAAATGGTTGAAAATCACAAGTTAGAAGAAACGCTATGTAAAGAAAAATTAAAAGGATACATACATTTTACCTGGATTATTTCACATGCGCAAATGTTCTAACAGGAATTAGACCGCAGGCTAAGAAATATTTTCAGAATTTTAAGACTTATGTCAAAAAAGTGATTTTATTCATAGTAGGTAAAAAGGCCAATAATCAAAAAAACTAGCTATCGTGGCCGTCACGAAACTTTCTTCTATATCTATCTTTAATTCCGGTTACAAAATAAAATACATACGCGCCCGAATAATTGAAGACAGATCCAATTTTCCAGTTATCGTAATAACCCTGCAAATGCAGAATCAATGAGCAAAAGTGGAAATCATTGCAAAAGACTTGTTTAGATTAATTGCAAACATTTTATTTGTTAGTAAAAAGAAATTGGCAACAGTTAAAAATTTAAAATCATTGAAAGTTTTCAGCTGTTTTGATAATTAAATAGCGTGAAAGCGATTTTTTAATGAATTAATTTTTTGCATTGCTGACTAAGCGCAAAAATCACCCCACCCTCCCCCTGGGGCGATTGGCGCCAAAATTTAATCGATGCTTGCTTCCATATTGGGTTAGTGTTATTCCAAATTTCATTCAAATCGCAGCAATATTTCCCGAGATACAGGAGGTGCAATGACAAAATAAGCACTTTTGATTGCTCCACCCCCATTTGAGATATTGACACACATATTGAATCAGCACCTGTACTCAATAGGGTCTACCTATGGACCAATTTTCGTTTGATTCCGCCGGTTACTTCCTGAGATATAGCAGTCACCCTCGTGCAGAACACGTGCGATTGCTCCACCCCCCTTCGAGATATTGACACGCAAATTGAATCAGCACCTGTACTCAGTAGGGTCTACCTATGGACCAATTTTCGTTTGATTCCGCCGGTTACTTCCTGAGATATAGCAATCACCCCCCGCGCAGAACACGTGCGATTGCTCCACCCCCCTTGGAGGAATTCGCTAAAAAAAGTCAGGTGCACCAGTTCACATGGTGGTACATATGTGCAAAAATTTTTGTTCGATTTCATTCAGTAGTTTTTGCTCTAGCGCGGCCACAAAAACTGGTCACACACATACAGACTCCACACACAGACACACACACACACAGACAGACAGACATTTTCCAAAAATGGTCGAAATGGACTCAACGCACCTCAAAACGTGCGAATCCGTCAAAATTCGACATTCGAAAATTTTCACGAAACCAATACTTTCTTCTATATATTAGATATAGAAGAAAGTAAAAAATCTATCATTTACAAAACCCGTTTTCTTTTACACTCACAAGTACTTACAAAACATGCATGCCAAATTTCATGTATCAATATTGAATATAATTTACAAATTATATTTTTTGTAACCAATATAGAGCGAATTTGCTATTCTCCACAAAACCTAAATAAAGATTAGACTGAGGAACAGAAATTCTGCATTTTACTGCAGAAACTTACTTTTCAAGAGCTGTTTGAGTTCTGATTCATGTAGATTAAAATCCCAAGTGGTTCTATAATATTAAAAAACGGATGTTTTCAATGAAACTATTTGTAGAAAAGGTGTATTTTGGTCAAAAATACCTTTCACCTTAGTCGGTTACTTTAAAAATACTGCTCTCGTATTACCATCTGGTTAACACAGTTTTAAATCTTGATGAGCTTGTGGTTATTTTCATATATCTCTCATTATTTCATGTGCAAAACTTATTTATATACTCTCGATGAACCGCTGTCGAATTATCCGTGGTTCAGATTATCCACTGGTGTTTCACACTTTTGTTTTCTCTCCTTCTCTCTCTCTCTCTCTCTCTTTTTTAGGGGATAATTTACAAAATGCATGAAAAATGCGGGTGCGTAATTGATCGCGTTTAGCTTTTAAAGATATTTTTTCATTTATTGTTACCATTTTTAGCAATAATTTAAACGTTTGATAATGATATATTTTTTGAACTATTGCATACACTTGTATTTTGTTTTACTTTTTTTCGGAATATCCGCCGTTACCATGTCATCCTATTCCACGTATAATCGGGAGTTCATTGTATAAAATTTTATACCTTTTATTTCGGGAGCTGGTTCGTGTACTATCTTTTATAAAGTTAAAAATAATAACGATAATTGATAAACTCCAAATTATTAGTTACTTTGTAAAAAGTAAGTTAATTTATACTCCTTTTGCTGTTAAAGAAATCTGTAAATATCGTCGTCATCTTTTATTCCCGAAATATCCCAAAGCATTTTTGGAAAGTAATTAGGGCGCGTAATTACTAGGGCGGTAACCTCAAATTCTCCCAAGAACTCGTTTATCCTCACCAATCAAAAACTTAACATCTCTTCTCCCAGCTGAAACTGTCACCTAATAATTTAAAAGGTAACTTCGCATAAAAGTAGGTTGAACACACCCAAACAATTGGCAAAAAATATTCTCTAATCAATAAACCCACACTTCCCTTTTTGTGGATTAGCCTTAATGTAGAAATATCAGAGTGTGTGAAAGTTGTAGCAGGTTGAAAAATGCTTTTTGATTTTGGGGCATTTTATATGACGAAATAGGACATTTGGAAAAGTTTTGCGAGTAAAATATAATTAGTTGGCAGAAATTACTAAAATTAGTACACTGCAAAATATAAGTTAAAAATCGAAAAACAACGTCTAAAAGCACAAATGGGTCGAATTAAAATTGGCAAACATGTTTCAAAGGCATAAAGCCCCCTTCTTCAGTGCCAAGCAAGAAATTTTGTCCATTTCTTGCTTGGCACTGAAGAAGGAGGCTTTATGCCTTTGAAACATGTTTGCCGATTTTAATTCGACCCCTTTGTGCTTTTAGACGTTGTTTTTCGATTTTTACTTACTCTTGCACAAAGTGAACTGTTTTTAATAAAAATATAAGTTGTTGTTTTTACAGTATAATACTGAAAGCAGAGGTTTCAGTTTAAAACTGTAAAAGCACAGTAATAAACTGTAAAACTAGTTATTTTACAGTTTATTACTGTAAAACTAGCAATTTTACAGTTTATTACTATAAAATTCGCAATGTTCCAGTTTATTATCATAAAGTTAGCTGTATCATACTGCAAAAACAACAGTGCAATACTGGCAGCAGAGGTTCCAGTTTAAAACTGTAAAATACTTAGTAATAAACTGTAAATTAGCAATTTTACAGTTTATTACTGTAAACTAGCAATTTTAGTTTACTACTGTACAATTAGTAGTTTTGCAGTTTATTACTGTAAAATTACTTTAAAATTAGCTGTATTATACTGTAAAAACAACATAAAAAAATTCAAAGTGTCAGAAATTATCTGTACCATTTTAGTGATTTTGACCCATTCACCAAATCGGCGATACTCAAGCTTTTGAAAACAACAAATTTTTATCAACAGTCTGCAAGGGTTGAAAAATCCTTTTTTAATTCTTTGGTAAACTATTTTTATTTATTTATTCATTGATTTATTTATATCTTTCTAATTACAAATTTGTCATAGCCAAATATCTATCAGTAGTATTATACCCCAATTCTACACGTTGTCCAAAATGAAAGTTATCTTCAAATATTAAAAAGCACCGAGATGAATCTTGTAACGCAAAAACACTCCTAATGGCTTCTTTTATTGGTGATTGTGGATTTCTTTTTTCTTCTAGGTATAAAATCGAAGCTTTTCACAATTATGTTCATTAAAAAATATTATGAAACATACTTCTTAGCTTATAAATAATTTTAAATATTTACTCCATTCCCAACATCAATTTCTTTAGCGAAAAAAATCATAAACTGCTTACATTCCTAATAAAATTCTCTTTTGTTTTTCACGAAATCTAAAGCACTTGGATTTACTTGAAAAATACCCTGAAGTGTATTTACAGAGACGATGAAATATTAAACTGCTGAAACTTTAATGACATTGAAACCAAAGAATCTTCGTTTATTAAGGAAAATAAATTTTAAAAGGATGTTACATAAAAAAATCATAAATCTTGGCTCTTATTAAAAATTTATTTGAAGATATTGGTGTCTTATTTAATTAATTTCTTTGGAGATACAGCTCAAAGACTCAAATTCCTTTCATAATTAAATTCTGTGCTTTTAAGTTTTAACGATATTTTAATGATTTTTAAGTACGTAAAGAGTGTTTTGTTAATTGATACTGCGTCTTGACTAAACTCCACTGACTACAAAATTCTATTTAATAGGTAAGCATACTTTGTAGAGGTAATGTATATAATTAACGAAATAAATTGCTGTCTCAGGAACTTACATATATCTGTATTAAGCATGTTTGATGATGAAGCTGATTATAAAAGCGGTTTGACTTGGGTGCATGCAAAAAATAAATAGATAAATAAATAAATGAATTTAAAAAAATAAATAAATAAAAATAGTTCATTTCGTCAGAAATATTAACTATTTAGTTTTAAAAAAAGTAAGATAATTGAGTCGTTGGACAAAAAAACGAAGGTAGGTTTAAACAAGAATTTCCGTCTAGAACTAAACAAACCTACTTTCCAATATACCATCTACAACATCGACTTTTTAGCACCTGTTTTCAATGTTCTCTTAATTTGCTAAGACTGAAAAGTATGTCAGACGTACTTTTAGTATCAAAAGCTGATTTCTAATAGCAAAATATGCCCCTCTTATCTGATGAAATAGATGCATAAAAAATAAATAAACGAACAAATAAAGTAATAACACCTTTCAAATAATGCAACTAATATTTCATTTGAAAAAATGCTCTAATATTTATCAAAAAGACAAAAAAATAATGACAATAAATAAATAAATAAATAAGATATCAATAAATAAGTTCGCTCGTTGTTCTTCATTTAGGGTAAAAACAAAATGCCTCAGATTTCATTTTAAATAACCTGCTAACAATTTAAAATAAAGAAAAAAATATGCTTTGGAAAATAAAGATATAACATATAAAATGCCTTAATAAATAAACAATTTTCTTTAGAATAAAAATCGTTTTCGGAGCACTTTCTTTATGCTAAAAAAAGCACGCCAGATTTCCTTTTATTTCCCACAGCCAAAATTGTTAACTGAAACTAGAGAATGATAATAAGAACAAATAATTTCAATAATCATTATTTCATTGTAGAAACCAGGGCTGCAGAAATTTCACAATATCACGAACCCCTTCTCTCTCAAAGCAAGTGATATCTGCGAATGATATCACTGCATACTCTCTCAAAGCATGCAGTGATATCATTTGCAGACACCCCTTGCGAAAAATATCTACAGTTCATTTCCATTCTCTTTGAATACAAGTATGCATTAAAACCCAGTGCTATTTTTGGACTAAATCAATAATTTTTCTAAGATAGAACATTCGCTTAAAACTAATAAAAATGAAAATAACCTCCCGTGCATGTTTTCCCATATACTCGTATATATAACGTTTAAATATACTACCTGCATTTACAATCAGTGCTTTTCCTGCATATAAATCGTATCTTTTTTCTCTCTCTAGTGTTAAAATATGAGGAGCTTTTGTTGATAAAATTGATAAGTTTGGAAAATGCACTTCAAAAACACATTAAAGATATAGTTTGCTATTTTTTCCCTGCACTTTGAAATTATTGAACAAATTATTTTAATAACTGCCAAACAATATACGTAACTTTTTTATGAACTCTCAAGTTGTCAATAGTGTTTTAACCTCGATTGACAGCTTAAGAAGTCTAATTTCTAAAGAATTTCTACTTAAAACTAGATATTACATTTTCTTATATATTTATTTTCTAGATTCAATCTATTAAACGGAACGTACATTTTCTAATAATTTCTTCAATAACTCTACAGTCGACTTAGATTAGTTGACGTAAACTCATGGAGTTTTTGCTTAAAGTTGTACTAGAGGGTAATTTTATGGAAAAACGGACATTTTATCCCACTAATGACAGCTTACGTATTCAATGAAAATAATGTATGTATAAAAAGTCAAGAAAGATATTGGATATCAAAAAATAATAATAATAATGACCACAGTTCTTCGAGGAGAGAGTATATGGAGATTTAGAATGCAAAAATGACTAGTAAGTTAAAACTGAAAGAAAATAATGGATGCTGAACGAGTGAATAAGAATAGCGAACTGTTGGAAAGTAATATAAATAACTTACTTCTACAATGTAAAAGTATATCAGATTATACTTGTGCTACAAAAAGTATGAAACTTCTATTCTGATGCGGATTTGAAGTAAGTAGATATGTATTCATACGAAGTGAGCGGCTTCAAAATGAATTTTCCATTAGCAGCTTTGGAAACAGAGTTAAATGGACATTCGAAACAGAAGAGTTTAAGTGAGAAATACAAGAAGTACTAGGGTCTCCCACCCCTGCTCGCTTACGCTGACCAAAACCCGGCGATTTTTCGCTTCTTCAAATTAAGAATTTTCTTGACATTTCAAACAGGGAGCATTATAGGCCTCACATAGGACACAAAACATTTTTGCTGAAAAAACGTATCTAATAAATAATAGTGAACTTGACTCATCAGAATATTAGTTATTGTACACAAATCTAATCTACTAACTTAATCTAATCTACTAATCTGCAAACGTAGAAAGCAGTGGAAAGAACTTTGATACAATTTTATTTGAAGCTCTCTTATAACAAAATCAATTATCTATGATTAACATTAGAAGTAAAATTAACAATGATTGAAAAACATTTGTAAATCTAACATATGTAAATATCAGCTGTTTAAATGTAACTATTTATTGCTTATACTGTCCAAAATACAAATATATCTAAAAAGGGCTTAAGTATATTTCTGTAACTATTCTTCAGGTTATCACTCGAAAGTGAAAAACTGCATACAAAAAAAAAAAAAAAAAAAAAAGAAAAATATTACTCGGGAAATACCTGACAATATCGGGAAAGTTTAAATGTATTTGCATACGTTTCAAAATTTTTGTATATGTGCTAAACTTTTTATGAATCATACTTTGAGAAGAAAAGCAATTCACGCATACATATAGATGTTTTGTACTTTTCTACAAAACATTTTTTTATTTCAAATCAAACATAAGGAAAGTAAAATGAGGTAAAACAAACTTGAGAGGAAGATATTTGCTGATTATATTGCTTCGGAGAAAAAGAATAGAGCTCCTTTGCTAAAATCTAAACGAATAAATCTTTTCCAAAATTGACTTTTAAACACTTCATTTAGGTATTTTGCCCTTCAAGATTTCTAGTATACGATTAATCCGAAACAAAGCTTTGAACTTCACAATATAAAATTTAAAGCAAAGGAATTTTTCAATTTCCGTGCCGTGAATTTGATTTTCTGTTCATTGTGAGAAATATAACATCAAAATAAAAGATTAATTTGATATTTCCAGCAAACAAGTATGGTCGAAACGGTGTTTGCACAATAGAAAGAATAATTTAAAACAGAACAAAATTTAAATTTTAGTGCAAGTGAATTTAAATTTCTATTCATTCTGTTAACCCCTATATCCTAAATAAAAAAAAGTAAAATATAGAGTACTTGGATATTTTTATCAAACAAGTGCTAGTCGAAACGGTGTTTGCACAAGAGAAAGAAAATTTTTAAACAAAATAATATTTGAATGCTAGTCGATTCAATTTTTCACTCGGTCTTTGAACCTCTGTCTCTGAAATACAACACCAAAATAAAAGATTTATTAGATATTTCCAGCAAACAAGTTAGTCGAAACGGTGTTTCCATGAGAGAAAGAAAAATTTTAAACTTAATTTTAATTTTAGTGATATTAATTTTTCATTCATTCTGTTAACCCTTTCTGTTAAATACGAGTACAACAGTAAAATAAAAGATTAATTGAACATTTCCAGCAAACAAGTGTTCGACGAAACGGTGTTTGCACGAGAGGGAAAAAAAATAAACCAAAATAAAACTTTAACTTTTGTGCAAGTGAATTTAATTTTCTATCTATTATGTTAACCCGTATGTTTTGAACACAACAGCAAATATTAATTGGATATTTTCAGCTAACAAGTGTTAGTCGAAACGATGTTTGCACGAAGGAATATAATTAAAAACAAAATAAATTTTAGTTTAAGTGCTAGTGAAAGTAATTTTCCACTCAGTCTGTAAACCCCTATCTCTTGAAAACAACAGCAAAATAAAAGATTAATTAGATATTTCCACAGCAAACAAGTGTTAGCCGAAACGGCACTTGTAAGAGGGAACAAAATCGAAGAAAAATCGAATCACCCACCTGTAGCTCATCATGGAACGCGCTGCGACGAAAAGGTAATCCACCTCCCCCGGCGCCTTTCCACAGTCTCAATTCCGGATACTGCGAATCATGCCTGTTCCACCTCTCTATATCGAATCTGGCAGGAACAGCAAAGGTGCCAAAGTTCGGATGGAACCAGGGATTCAGGCGCGGTGCGGCGAACTCGGCTCTTTGCCGGATTTCTCGAGGATTGCTTCGCGCGCTGAAGCCGGACCCCGCGAGTGCGCATGCGCCCCGCTCGACCAATCGCGGGGCCCCGGGGTCCCACATTGGTCCTATAGGGGCCCGCCGTCAGAGTTCTGGCCCCCAGCCCCCTTCAGTCTGTCGTGGACGAGGCCAGGCGGAGAAACGCTTTCTCGTATCCGACAGCATTTTGGGTGCCGGATTTTTCTCAAGAAGTGCTTGAGAAACTATGGCGAGAGGATTAGTGTTATCTCACTTGGATATCATTCTCTCCCTGTGGGGTCAGTCGGAGAAGTTCGGAGGTTCGTTTGATTTTTTTTTTTTTTTTTATTTTTCCTTACAGTCAAAATAACTCAATTTTTTTTTTTGAATATTTTCACTGGTGGAAATTTAAATCGGATTTTTTATGGTAATAATTTTATGCTCAAATAATATAGTAGCACATTTTTTCTGTCAATAAACCATAACCCTATTCAGTACTGTAAGTCAATCTTTCTCTTCAATATTAGAACTCAGTTATCTGTTCAATAGCATATTTCAATCTGTATTTGAAATATAATAACTAAGTTACCACTTTAAAATAGAAATAGCTTCGATCACTTTTTTATGTACCAGTTATGAATTAACATCGTTTTCAAGTTATGTATCCAGTTATTCATAGTATTGTTATTCTATTCTTCCATTCAATGTTAGAAATCAGTCATCTATTCAATAGTACGAATCAATTCGTGTGCTAAATTTGATTCATTCCACGTACACAAAAAATCCATCCATCCACATATATTAGCTGAATATTCTTTGCATATAATGTCTCAGTTCATACATTCCTTATAATTAATGAACTTTTGCATGATATTTATATTGTTGTATGTTCTTTGTGAATTTGTATTCCATATATGTACTCATTATAACTCAAAAATCCATCCTTGCTTATATAATAGTTCAGTCTTCTATACATGCAATAAGTCAATCCATACATTCCTTATAAGGAATCGCTTATCCATTATGTGTTCTTTGGTGAACTTGTATTTCGTGTATTTATTTATTATAACTCAGTCTATTCATAAAACATTATAGCCTGATCAACTGTTTGTGTGATGGCATTTCTTTATTATTATTACCCAATTTGCAGGAAAATCATAAAAATGTTAGCAATGTAATGTCCTAAATTATTTTAGAACAAAGCTTTTTTAATAACATGACTTGCATTGTTTAACATGGTAAACTGTGCTCATCAGTATTTTCGTGGATAACGTAGTTACAACTCTGTACAAACGAGTCTTCAAAAAGTACAATAATAAATCAGGAAACTAGTTGAAAAGTATTGGATAAAATTCAAACTTTTCCAACCCTTTTTTATAAATAACAAAATGACTTTTCCTTTTGTGTTTAGGTAATTTGTTTTCTGTTTGATACATTTAATATGTATTTTAAAAAAAAAAAAAATTCTACCAAATGGACTGACATTCAAAAAAAAAAAAAAAAAAACAAGAAAAATTTAAATTCCGAATCCTTTTATAAACCTTCTTGATAAATGATACTTGGAGTACTCGCATGAAATCTTAATGATCATATTAACCGATTACAAAATCCACAATGCTTGAAATTGATAACTTCATATTAACTACCATTGTTCTTAGATATGATGCAGTATGCATGCTGCTGAAAAAAAAAAACAAATTCTTTGAATTTTCCTTTGGCAGAATAGCTCGGTGTAAAGTTGCATAGATCTTACTATAAATGAATATTTTTTCACGAACCTTTGATTAAATTCTAATACATGCTTGTTGTTTAAACAAATTGCGTGGCCTTTTTAGGATCCTGAGTCATTTTATTTTAACTGGAACACTTCAATTGCTCAGTTACTGCTAGTTCTTGCTTCAGTGATTGAAAAAGTATATGAAAGTGCATTTCATATTTGTATTATTTTAAAATGAAGAGGATAGAAGCAAAAGTTGTTTTTGTCTGGACAAAATTACTGTATTTTAAGTTTTCCTTTTATATTCTGTAAATTCCAGTTAGAATCCAATAGTCATACGGAAATCTTCATAATGGCTATTGAGTATTGTTATAGTTTTTATTATTATCTTGATGTTCTTGCTGCTCTAATGCAGTATGACAGTAACTTCTCTCTGTTACTTTTCCCTAGTCTCGCTGCATTTCGTATATTCTTTCACGAAACATATTTTAAACAATTCCTTATTTTAAAAAAGATTTCATTTTGAAATTGTTTTCTGAGTTACTTTTATTTTCGATTGTCATGAATTATTACTTTGATTCTGAAGCAGTTAAAATCAGTTAGTTCATATATTGCATTAAAAAGATCTTTACTCTGCTCTTTATAGGTTAATTTAATCAAATTAATTAGAATGCATTTGATTGTACGTATTTTTAAGACAGGTGTAAACTAATTAAGTAAAGTAAGAGGTGTTAAAAAACTCAATTACTGAGCATATAACAAAAATTTGATTCAGTAACTCAATAGATTGCGAATCTTAAACTGCATAAAAAGTATTTCAGTAGTGCTACCTATTGAATTTTTCTTCACTTCTGGAAAAGCATTGGCATTAATTTTTGATATCTTTTAACATTAAAACATTCAGAAGACAAATTCCAGTTTATGCTTATAATAATATGAATAAATGATTTTGTATTTTATATTCTTCCTTCTTTTTAAAACATTTTATAGAACTGCATTGCAAAATGTTCTACGTTCAAAATATGATTTATTCTACGATATAAATCACAATACCAATTGCCATCTTTGCATTGAAATATTGGTAATTCCACCATAAAAATAATTATCTTCATTCCTTTGATTTTGCTATGATAAAGACATCACAAATTCTTCAATATTCTATTTTAACAAATGTAGCATAAAAGCTTCCAATTCAGTAACTATACAACAGTTGTAGTTCAAAACATATGCTTGAATCGCTTACAACAACATTGAGTTTATAAAATGTTTACATATCTTTGTGTTTAAACAAAGCATTATATGTTTTCTCTCATATTAAATGTGTAAAAATATATCTTAAAAATTATCTAAAAAAGGTAGAAATTTTCGTACTTTGATAGAGGTTTGATAAAGAAAGCTGGGCAAAATAATTTAAATTACATTATGCATTGTAAAATGATTGATAATATATTCATGTATGAATACCAATCTTAATTCCAAAAAGGTATCTTGCATGTGTTGTTTAAAATGCAGTTTTTTATGAAAGGCATTAATTTTCTTTCAATATAAAACTTCAAAGAGATGCACAGATCTTGAAATGCAGACAACCACATTTTTCACTCTGAAAAGAAAAATAAAAAATATTAGAAAGAAAATTGTCTAGAAAAAACAGTAATTAAAAAATCAATGCATTTCAACGAGTTTGGGTATCAAAAATAAATTATTATTTTTATAGTTAACTAAAATTTCATTAAAGTATTTGGTTATTTAACGCAAAAAAAGAGAAAAAGAAAAGCATGTAATAAAATGTAAGCAAATTTTGTTAATCACATTTGTTCTAAACAGTTTTAATTCATTAAAACGGCTGACTCATTAAAGCAGCTGATTAAATACAGCCTGGAATTTGTACTCTTTTTTAAAAATTGATTTATTCAAGCGGCTGCTTCAATGAACCACTGGTTCAGTTCACCAGCGGTGTGCACTGTAATTTAAAAAAAAATAACTGATGATAAAAAGATGCTTGTGGTGAAACGGGTAACTAACCAATACCTTGTATCTTAACCAGTGGTTGGAAAAACTACATTTATTTTGTATCGAACTACAACTACAACTACTTTGTTATACATGTAGTTAACGACAACTACTTTGTTATACATGAAGTTAACTACAACTACAACTACTTTTTTTAAAATGTAGCGACTACAAACTACTTTTGAATTGTAGTCGCTACTTCGCTACTTTAAAAAAATAAATAAATAAAAGCGTTTGAGGATTGACCGAAAAAATTAGAAACGTGGTATACATTAATAAATTAACCAATTTAAATATGGAATAGAACTAGGAATTGTCTTTGAATTTATTTGTTGCTTTTCCTTTTTGTTCCTTTTTTTTTTTTTTTGCTAAAATTTGTCCTTTTTAGATTTTTTTTACAATTTTTACGAATATTCGCCTCAAGAAAGGATTCAAAAGTTGAAAGATTGAAAGAATTCAACCTTCAATTTTCTTTCTTATTTCTTGCCAGGGAATATAGGAACATGAAAATTATTTGAAGGAATATAAAAACTATGATGCCAAATAAACTAATTATATGTAAGAGATAGAATGTATTTCGTCAAAATGATGTATCTAAGGATCAGCTCATATTTTTATGGTTCTTATTTCTCATTGCGTCCGCTGTTGTACTCGTGCAAGGTTTGAACCAGTCAGAGTCAATTAAACCTTGATTTTTCCTTCTCTCTCTTTTTTTTAAATTTTTCATTTATTTATTTATTTTTTTAATTTAAAAGTAGTTTCCAGAAATCGCTACAAACTACTATTTTTTGTATCGCGCTACTCACTACTCTACTTTTTTTAAAAAGTAGTGCGCTACTCTACGAACTAGTAAAAAATGTAGCTACTACAGTAGTTTCGCTGCTTGTAGCGAGCTACTTACGACCACTGATCTTAACTAGACTTGCCATACTTCCAGTATTATCCCGGACGGTCCTGGGTTTCATACAATTGAGCACAAACCTTACCTTATAGACAGTTTATTTTTTGATTTATTGCTGCATGTATCTTGGCATAACTTTTAAAATGTTACGATTTATCATTGTTGTTTGGTTTGATTTTTGTATGAATAAAAATAAAAATAAAAATGTAGACGAAAGTTTATGCGAAATTATAATTTTTATAAACAAGAAGTACTCACCGGACAACAATCCTTAACTACAAAAAGTTTAATTGTCATAAAGGTAATTATTATATGATTTTAACACTTCAAAGAGAGTGCTTCTGTTATTGACATCTCAGAACGGAAATTCTCCGGCCTCACAGGCCCTGTCAATCTAGGGGGGGGGGTACATTCCCCCCCTGACCTTTGATGAAATTAAGTGTATTTAACATATAAGTGGGGTGGCGTGGGTTTAATGGGGTTTTTTCTGGTGTCGCTATTGTATTGTGTGTTTTTACTAACCCTTTGCTCCCCCCCTGCCCCCCTGGAAAACTTGAAATGACATGTCCTACTCGACCCCCTTCTTCTGAAAAAGCGAAGGAGTAGTGTCCCCCCTACCCCCCACTCGCTTACACTCGACATACCACTATTCCAAAATAGTCTCTCCTTCAGTAATGTAATGAATATATTGGACCTGTGACATGTGAGTATCATTTTTTTAATTAAAAAATTTTGGTCTTCATTAGACGCCCTGTGCTTCCATATACATTCAGCAGAAATCGGCGACCGAAGGCTAGGAAACCGAAAATCCGGTGGTACTTGCTCTCATAGAAATTAACCATTTAACTGTTGTAGAGAATATACCATTTAGTGTGGACGAGCAGGAGGCCCTTAGGGCCCTGCTTCCACATTGACGGTAAAGCAGAATAATATTCTCGCAGAAATCAATAAAATGGATTACATACTGAGCCCGTTCTTATGGAAAGTACCCCTAGTACCATCTCCTGCAAACCCCCCCCACGGATTTTCGGTTTCGGGGGCGGTCGCATTTTAACGGCTGAATGGTGAGCAGGGCCCTTAGAGTTTGATAAATTTTCTACAATCATACGAAGTGTCAAGTTAGTTCGAGTTTGTTTTTAAGATTTGTTTTCTTCGGATATACCGGAAGCTTCGAGGGTATTTCTGCGCTTTTCGCGCCATCTCTAATTCTAATAAATTGCTTATCTCTAATTCTAATAAATCAGCTCACATATTTAATGTTACAAGCTAGTACTTGGCATAAAAGTAACAAATCACAATGCATTTAATGGAAATTTGAACGAAAGCTTTAAAACTAATAATTCAAAATCAGCTCAATCTAAATAATTTTGTCTGTAAATAATTAGATAAATTTACAAACCAAAAAATTATCTTTTGGAAAACCTTTATGGGCAGAGAGTGAGATGTTTTTATCTCTCTTGTAAAATTGTCACAAATGAATGAACTTGTTTCAAAGCTAAACGCTTCATACCAATACCTTTTCCGAATTTGCGATCATTAAAAAGAATCCTTCACAAAAAATACGTTTTCGAATAAAAGGATCTTTTCTCTGAAATTAAGATTGCTAAGAACAAACTCTTCATAGACTGCATAGCCATCATAAAATGGAATTTATCCTAACATATCTAAATATCTATTGCTACTTCTTTGAGCACTCAAAAGTTTGCTCTGTTGATATTTTCTCTGCATTTTCGGATTTATTTTGAATCGTCTAGCCGCCTTTTTCCTTTCTTTTTTTTTCCTCCCCCCCCCCCTCTCTCTCTCTCTCTTTCTCTCTCTCTCTAGAAAACAAAAAGGTAAAAATCTCATTAAAAATGTATGTAATTAATGTTTCTCAAAAGTAGCCCTAATGTTTCCTCTAATTTTGAAAAAAATAAAGCATTGTTTTTGCCACGCTAAGTAGGGGCACACTTTGGGCAATGTACTACTTGCCGTTTTTTATTTTAATTGGAGGTCACCAATCACGTGATTGTATAGCACCATTTTTGTGTCCTTTGGACATTTGAATTTTCGCTTCAATATTTGAATCGTTCAGCAAACGTTTCGTATACTGTAAAGAGGCTTTGTGATAGTTCATTTGGATATTACAACACTTCGATCGTGGCTACAAGTTGTATTGTTTTCACCTGTAGGTCAGAGAAACGAAAAAAGACGAAAACTGCCTGGCTGCAAGAGATAAATGGATTCCTAATCATCATTGCAAATTGTGCAGTGTAAGTGAATTCAATTCAATATTTATTCTTTTCGAGATTTAAATGATATTTTTTATTAAAATGTCATAAATTTAAAAAAAAAAAAAACACTTTTTTCAGTTTTTTTTTTTTTTTTCAAGTAGTGGTTAGAAAAATTAAATTGCATTTGTTAGTCTAGAATACAACTTGTATGAATAACAACTTGTATGTTTATCTGTATATCTTATAATTGAATTAAATGATGACAGCATCAGAAGAGTGCAGAAGTCTTTGAATATTGACTTCTAAATTGATGAAAGCTTCATCCATTCTGATTTAATGAATGACAAGGGTGCTCTTTTACTTCGTGACTGATATTATGCTACACTTTGACATGAATAATGTTCATTGGCATATCAAGCGTTTGATACGAAATACAAACAAAAATCTAAACAAATAACTAATAACATTTATGTAATAAACAAAGAGAACATAAAATTAAAATTAATTTCTAAACTCTGTTCACGAAAAAGATAGACCGAAAGTAAACAAACATGTTCCCAGAAAGTTTGCCACTATGCCAATTTTGGGGATTTTCTCTGAATAAAAGAAAAGTTAACCATTGAAATTCGGATTCTCCCTCTGTTAGCTCCACCTTGTTTCTGTCTAAGAAAAAAAAAAAGATTAACGTTTCCAACTGTCTCAATTCTTTAATTATATCTCATATATCTTTCACGTGAACGAAATACAGTTCATAACTGCAAAAATGCAAAATAAAGATATTCTACTCGATATGCATAAAAATAGTAAACAGCTGATACGTATACACTGGTGTGAAAAAAATTAAGGACGAGACTGTTTTCTCAGTAGAATCTCTACTAATAATAAAGCTGAAGGTTTGTCTCTCTTTCTTTCTGTCCTTCTGTCTGTTACGCGCGTAGCGCCAAAACCGTTCGGTCGATTTTCATGCCACTTGGCACAAAATTAGTTTGTAGCATGTAGTTTTGCACCTCGAAGCGATTTTTCGAAAATTCCATTTCGTTCTTTTTCTATTCGAATTCTTAGCGGAAATTCGATAAAATAGGGAAGAAATATTTCATACACATTTTCAAGTCTTATGTCATTCGAAAGCTTGAAATTTTCTGCACAAAATGAAGTTTTTTCGAAGTTTCTACGATCATCAGGAGAGCTGTAACAATTGTTTTTAGAATCCCGGAATTCAAGGCTTATCTTCAGTAAAGCAAGCCAAACGATTCTAAAATGGTTAATGAAATGAATTATTTTATCAACGGAAATCAACTTTTAATGTTGTTACCATGGTTACGTTTTTATTTCGTTTATTTGTTTCGTTCTTTTTCCATTAATAATTTTAAAAATGTATTTGTTTTTGTAGCAATCCAAACTCCAAGCCTTATTAAAATTAGTCAAATGAAATATAATAAAAATCGTGATAAGATGGCACCTGTCAATCAAATGAGAAATCGAGTCCTTTCTTTAAAAAAGGTAGAGAAGGAAGAAACTGACGCGTACCATTTTTGTGAGTTTAGAGATATTTTGGCGATCTGACGAGTTGTGTAGAAGAGGGAAACATTGTTTAACTAAAGGAGGTCAAAAAAGAAACAACATGATAGTAAACCATTCTAAATTTATCGTCTGGCAAAACATATTTTATTTCCTTTTTTTTAATTTCAATATAAATTGCAGTAAATGGCTTGAGTGAACGAGTTTGGCTTTTAATTTATCATTTGCTGGTTGATGTTTGTCGATGTTTATTGTTTTTATTATCATGGTGAAGAATAATGCACGAAATTTCTATTATTTTGTTTTTGAAGTTAGGAAAGAAAACTTTCTTCTTCTTTTAAACTTTGGTAAGATTTCTGTGAGCAGCAAAATTGTTCTTATTTTCTCTTTTGGCTTATTTTTGTGCACCTCCCTTTGGGGTTGCATTCGAATTCCCCCAAGGGGGTTTTTACCCCTTTTATGGGGTAAATCAGTGTTAATTTCAATGCAGACAAAAGTGATATGAATTGGCGCGACCACTTGGCGAAATATAGCCAAGCTTTTAGTCGCCAAGTTTTGACGCCAATTTGACGACATATCGCCAAGTTGGCAACAAATGTGGCGAAAAAAATTATTTTTTATTTTGGTTCAATTTGGCGCTATTGGCGATATTTTGCGAAAAATCCACTGAATGATGTTAAAATCGGCGATATTTAGGAGATTAATCATTGTAAAACCTTTTTTTTTTTTTTTGGCATTGTTTTGTGGCAAACTAGGGATGTAAATGTTTGAATTGTTATCTTGCTCACTCCAAGCACTATTTTAGCATTTAAGGCATCTACTAAGAAATTTACACGTAAAAGGAAGTAGTGTGGGGTCCATGCCAAATTTTTATATCATTCTTTGAAAGAATTATAGTTGAATTATAACTAAAATAGAGTTTTTTTTTTTTTTTGCTATATCATTTTTTTACAAATGAATTTTTAAGTTTACACCACGGGCAAAGCCGTGCGGGTACCGCTAGTGTAGCATAAAAGCCTATCGATGCAAATAATACCATAGGATCTCCGAAGTGCAAGAACATGGACAATGCTTGTAACATATCCCGAAAAAGAAATCAAAAGTGTAAAAGGAAACTTAATTCAAAAAGTATCATGAAGCTCAACGTGGCGGGAGGTTCAAACCTACTCCTGGCAGGTGCTCAGCAAGAAACATCCGGCCTTTAGTGGAAGATATGAACTTCTCTGAATGCTGCGCAGGTTTTGCATCGACTGCTTATTCTGAATGTGATTGTCAATGAGTTGTTAAGGCATTGATGCCCATTCCCTTTGTAGTGCCAATGACAGCTCCAGAATCGTTACTGACAAAACTACTTGCTGCCAAGCATCTCTCTAATAACTAAGATAACTTTTTTTTTCAAAATGAACAAATACGAAATTTATTTTTAAAATTACAGTACGTAAAGAAAGAATAATGTATTTTATGATAAAACTTGCATTGAAATACATTTTTTGTTTTTGAAAAAAATTAGATTTAAAACTAGTAGGCCTCAATTCTTATTTAGGATGTTATTAACAAGAATTTATAATTTTAAAATAGCAAAAAATAATTTTCGACTTACAATACAATATGAGAATACGAATATCATTTTCTGAAAACCGCTAACGATAACTTTTTCCTGATCAGAATAGACTGCAAGTGTTACAACATAGTTATAATACTACCAGATATGTGGCGATAAAAATATGCAGTAAATATTTCACATTTCACTTTGTCCGGTTATTTCGCTTTCCCCTCGTTCCTCCACTTTAGCAGAAATCAGGGCAAAAATGTTTTATTACTACAGTGAACTCTCACTTATGCGCCGGCCCAAGGGACCAACAGAAAAAGACACATAAGTGATAAAAACGCATAAATAAAAAAGCCCATTCAGAAGTTTAAAACAAGGCAAATAATTTAGTGACTGCATGAATAAGAATGTTTTGTACAAAATAGGTTGATATCAATGACTGTTAGACAATTATTGTAACTAAACGTAACTAATATGACATAAAGGGGAAAAATATAGCATTCCTAAATCTCAATGAATTTATATTCAATCAATTTATATTCAAAAATATAAAAAAAAATGCACATGGTAAGAAAAAAATCGGCGCATAAGTGAAATATTAAACTTTAGAGCGACGCATAAACGAATGAAATTATCATTATTTTACTATGGAATGAGCCGGGACCACTGAAAGCATTGCATAAGTGAAAGTTCACTGCATTAGCTAATATTGCGAAGAAACAAATTAGATGCTAAACCCAGTACTATACATATTATAGAATAGTTAGTTGAGTGAGAGCTTTCTCTTAAAGTTGTTTTCTTTACATTCTTATAATCGTATTAAAAAAGAAACATTTACAGACTCATGGAACGGCTGTACTCCAGATCTGAGACATTAAACTATTTTAATGCTGGGGGTGGATGTCACCAAAATATTTGACCTCCCCCCCCCCCCCCCCATCTCACCTAAAAAAAGGAATTGAGCTGATGTCGGTAGATAATATTGAGCAATACATCAACGCGGTATTCGGGTTTGAAATTCGCAGAAAGAACAACTATTTCTTTCCAATGATACCACGAATTGAAAGAACATCAGAGAATCGAGACGATGTCATTTAAGTCATGATCGCTCCTTCTAGTGACAAAATATATGCTAGTAATGCATTTTGGGGGGCATGCATATTTATTTTCAGACCCCTATTTATGCCCGAAAATTGCATCTTGATCGCTTTCTAATACTGAAACCCTCGAAAACCCAAAGCTAAGAAATAATTTATCTTAACTCTCTGACTTTGCCCCACTCTACACAAGCGACTGTTCACTTAATTCGCTGTTTCAGAAAAAACTTGACTGATAAATTGTTAGAAATAATAACCTTTTGTAAATGATGATATAGCAGAATAAAAAAAAATGTTCATCAAGAGCTTTTCCTTCAATGTTTGCTTGAAACAAAGTTCAAAATCGATATTGGCCTAAAATTTCCCCGAAGTCACTAATATTAAGTTTTTTTTTTTTTTTTTTTTTTTGAAATGTTAAAAATTGAACGAAAAAGTATTTAAATAAAAAATTGACATATGGGAATGAGGCGTCCTTGCCGAAGTTTTTCGAACAAAAAAAAGTTTGCTGGACTGTTCACCCGAAAGTTATTAAGAGACAGACACATTTTCCCCATCTCAAAGGTCTACCATCTGATTTTTAATTTTTCAATATTTACTTTTTTTTTTTTTTTTTAATTTTCGATTTTTTTTAATTACTTTTATTTTATTTTTATTTTTTTAATTCTGGAATTTGCAAAATTGTTACAATGCGCTCACCCATTCTCCACACATTTTTCGCCTTTCACTTTTACGGGAAAGTAGGCTAAAAGGGCTAAAATTAGAACATATATATAGAAAGGAAAAATTATTTTAATTCCTTCCTAAAAGATGGCACAACTTGTCAGGAGCTACATGAGTTAAGAGCGAAAATCGATACCACAACAAGCAGCTTACTCTTTAATTTTAAGCATCAACAACTTAAAACGTCATTTGTCGCTATAATTAACTGAAAGAACAGACAATTTCTACTGACTTTGAAAAATGGATACAGGAATAAATATGAAAAGTTAAAAAACTTTTTTTTTCAAGGAAGGAAATATTTTTAATAAACAAATTAATTTTTCCCTCAATAAATTTTATTTTTCTATGAAATAATTAATTTTCTCGTGACGAAACTATGCTTTCCTCGGTAAATTTTAAAAATATTTTCATCAATGGGTAAAAAAAACACTTGTTCTTTATTAGAGAATGATAAAATTACAAAACAAAAAATACAGGATTAAAAAGCATTAATTTTAGTTTTTTATCAGTAATGAATTAATGAGTAAAAATATCTTTCACTGAATACATATTTTTCAATTCAAACGAAAATCTTATTTTTAGCACTAAAAACTTTTTCTTCAGTAAGTTCTAAGAATATTTTTTTTAGTAAATGAACAATGCATAAAAAGATTATGCTAGGTGATGGAAAATAAATTTTACTGTAAGTTCGATTGATTTATGAAAATTCAAATGTACTGATCAAAAACTGATTGGCATAAAATTCGATGTGAGAAGTGTTTATTAATGAGAAAGTTTTGCTTAAAAAATATTTCCTGTATCAAATTCAATAAGAACGAAATTATTTATTAATGACGTAGGGGAATGTAGGGCAAAATGAAATAGTTAAGATAGCTGACCTATTTCAAAATGAATGCATTGAAAATTTGTTACGAAAATTATTGTACATAAAGATTGAATCATGCATTTTGCATGGCAACTTGCGTTGAAATATTATTTTTCCTTTTTGGTAGTTATTTTTCACCTTCAAAAACAGGAAGAAATTTTCTACCTTAAAAAAACATGGGGAAAAGTGAAAAATGCAATGTTTTTACAATGAAAAATTTTCTATTTGATGATTAACAGTAATTTGCATCAAATGGACGTGTAAATAAACGAATAAATGACTTATTGATGAAAAATAAACGAACAAATAAATAAACAAATTAATGAACTCATTAATTTATGAGAAAAAGAAACGAGTGAATAAAATAGAGAACGAATAAGAAAATCAGTGAACGAATGATTTAAATGAGTGCATTAATAGGTAAAAAAATGTAAATTGATTAATAAAAGAAATTTGATTAAAAAAATTAATGCATAAGTAAACGAAATGAACTATTTCACTTTGCCCCATCCACTTTGCTCCGCGTGCACTTCAGAAATTACATTGAACATTTAAAATCAAAATTTGCCTAATATAAACTAAATACGTATTGCACTGGACGCCAATAGAGCTCAATTAATAGATAAAATAATTACAAAAATTTTATAATTGTGTCATAACAAAAAATATTTTTGAAAAACCACAAATATTACAATAAGTGTATCAAATTTTTAAAAGGACTTGTACAATTTTTTCGTTGATCTCTAAATCTATCCATTTGTTGACAGAAATGAACTGTATGTCTAGGGACTTTTGTAAAAATATGGCTAGATAGATGGCGATGTAAATTGAGAAAATATTTTGCCATTTAAGTTTTCCCCGCTGTTTTACTTGCCCCACACTCCCTACTCTTTTTTTTTTCTTTTCAACATTAACCTTTTTTTTTCTCTTTCTTCTTTTTCGGTAACCTTTAAAAAAATTTTCTTTTTTTTTTTTCATTGCCCAAAAAGTGCACATTGTTTCGCTGCGAAAGTAACTAATAAACTTCACTATAAATTCCAGCCAACCTTTAAATTAAACATGCAGGACAAATTTAGGACGATTTTTAAACATTTTTTCTCAAGAAATTTTTGTACTAAATAAATCATTTATACCTTGAAAAAGTTTTTTATCGATAAAAACAATTTTTTAGAGTCTATACTATTACTTTATTTATGTATTTATTTATTTCGCTAAAAAATTATATTTTTCAAAAGTTAAGTTAAAGTTTCTGTTCTTTGATGAAAAACGAAATAAATTGCACTATAAAGGCATTTTTGTTTAGCACTATATGAAATGAAATACTCAGCATACTGATTGAAAAGCAATGAAAAATATTTCTATAACCGTTAAATAGTATTTTTGATGAATTAACTCATTCTATCAATAGTATTTTTCTACCTTTTTCAGCTAGGTAATTTAACAATTCACACATAGGTAGTTAAATGTTACCTAGCAAATATTTAATTTTGTTAACAAAAATTGATGAATAAATTTATTTATTTTTACCAACAACTAGATTTATCCTTAAATTAAATTTAATTAACCCACTGTACACTGAAAATAATAAAAACGCACTAAGTTCAATAGTTGTATTGAATAAGTTTTATTATTTTCCAGTGCAGATTTTTACTCTTACTGGCTCTTCTTTATGAATGAATAGTTTGTTCCCGTTACATAAAATTAAAGTTACTGACTGAGAAAATATGATTTTTTTCATTAATCAGTACTTTAGAATCTTTCAGTTCTTATTCACTGAAAAGGAGCTTAAATTTGCACTGAAAAAAAACTACACCCTAAAAATATTAAAATCTCAAAAAGTTCGATAGTTGTCTTGCATAAGTTTTGTTAATTGATACCGTAGATTTTCTTTCATACTTTAAGAATGAGTGGATCGCTTCATTTGCATAAAATTAAACATTACTGATTAAGAAAATATAACTGTTTTCATCTGTCAATAAATTATCTGTACCTCAGTGATAAACTAGGGACAATTCAAAAATGACGGTTTTCACTTTAATACTGCATTATGCGTAGAATCTTATTCTGCATCGACCCATGAGAATGTTATTATATAAAAGAAATTACTTCACAACTGTTTAGCAGCGTTACAAGAGTTATTATCTTCAAATTATTTTTCCCAAAAGTAATTTTTAATAGTATTTTAATGGTATTTAACTTTTTTTTAATTAGAAAATAAATGAAACGGTGAATTCATTTCCATTTGCTCTTAATCTTGTTCTGTGTTGTTAAAAGAAATATTTAATTTCCTCATACACCTTAAAGTATTACATAAGGCTTACAAACGTATTGCCAACGAGCAAGTTGAAGCCGAAGTAAACACACTGAAATGACAAGGAGCAGAAGGGAGGGGATATTTACAGTAATTACAGTAAAATAGATCTGCAAAATATTATTTTATAACAATGTTCAAATTATACATCATAGACACATGAATATATGATTATTAAAGAAGTTATAAATAAATGATTTAAGTGAAATAAATAAATATAAGCATTCATTACGAGTCTTTATTTTCGTGAATAATAAATCGAATAGAAGTTTTTTTGTTGTGTATGGATTTTTATAAAATTTGTCTTATTTCTTAAATTTTTTATGGCTTTTCTTAAAGCTATCTCGTCAATTGTAATAAGCAAGTAGTTTAAAAACTGTTTGAAGGGACTAATTTCAACTAGAGAAATGAATTCATTGATCTTGAACTTGCCAGTCACCTATAGCACCTCATTACATACACCTTAGTACATTTGCTTTATTGAAACATTTATTCAAAACATATTGTAAATAAAATTGTGAATCAAATTGTTAAAAATTGTTAATCAAATTTTATTATTTTAAGCATTTATTTTATTGTCTAATGAACAATTTTGTTAAATCAATCGAACAATCGGCAAAATTAATAGCATAATACTGCTGAATGTAATAATAATGCCTTGGTGCTGCTGATACAAAATCATAGTATGAAATTTATTGAGGCAATTAACGGTACGATTACTAAATCTTAAAACTTTCTTAACATTATTTATATAGTTTTAAACCTCATTTTTAAAAAAAATATTCCTGGTAGCATTTGCGTAAAATCCACTTTTAACTGTTAACGCAAAAATGTACTTAAAATTATTAAACCATAACTACTAAATTGATGAAGATTCTCCAGAAGGCATAAACCTCAAGTGACTATACTAGAATGCCACATAACTTGACACTGAACGTCACTACGGGCGGAGCCAATAAGAGCTCGCAAGCATTCAGCGATCCCCTCTAATTCGCCAAGTAGGCTGTGACGTTTTATCTAGCTCGTTTTTCATAGGTTAACGTCACGCAAACGTCACGCTGACGTCATGATGTTTTTGTTAAGAAAGCTTGCAGTGTATACTAGAATGCAAGTTAACTTGGCACTGACGTCACTACGGGCGGAGCCAATAAGAGCTCACAAGCAGTCAGCGATCTTCTCTTATTCGCCAAGTAGGCTGTGACGTTTTATCTAGCTCGTTTTTCATAGGCTAACGTCACGCAAACGTAACGCTGACGTCACGATGTTTTTGTCAAGAAACGTTGCATTTTAGTATAGTATAGTATGAGCACAGGTAAACACCGAAAGAGAAGTAAAATCAACAAATTCAATGATTTAATAATTATTTCATGGCTAATCGTTTTCCATTTTGAAATTCTCATTAGTTATTTTTGTTGAGGTTTAGTATCGTTTAACAAGATGTTAAACGATACAATAACAAAATCTTACTACTATTTTTTACTTCATTTACATAGTTTTAGTCATTGTTTTGAACTGTTACTGGTGACTTCTGCGTAAGATCCACTTGCAAAATTTTAACGCAAAAATGTCTTAAAAATTTATTAAACAAAACCCACCTCAGTAGTGAAGTTTATCCTTAATGTTAAACATCAAGTGATTAAAAAGAGCATAGATAAACACCGAAAGAGAAATAAAATTAATTAACTCCATCATTCTGTAATTACTTTATCACTAATATTTTTTTATTTAAAACCTCCCTTAAATAATTATTTCGTAGTTTAAAATATATTAAGAAATTTATTAGTACGATTCCTGAGTCCTAAAACTATTACTTTACATAATCTACTTAGTTTTAAGCGTTATTTTAAAAATGTGTCTGGTAGCATCTGCATAAAATCCACTAAAAAATTTGTAAAGAAAAAATTCATTAAAATTCCACTAAATAAAACCTACCTAAGTGATAAAGAGCCTCCATAATATAAAAACATCAAATAACCAGAAAGAACACAGGTAAACACCGAAGGAGAAACAAAATCAACAAACGCTATCATTCCATAATTACTTTATCGACGATCATTTTTGATTTAAAAAATCCCTTTAATTATTTTTCTCATCGTTTGAAATAGATTAAGAAACTTAATAGAATGATTTCTAAGTTCTTAAACTATTTCTTTACGAAATATGCATAGTTTTAAGCAGTATTTTAAAATGTTTCTGGTAACGTCTGCATAAGATCCACTACAATTTTTTTAAAACCAAAATACATTAAAATTCCATTAAACAAAACCTACATAAGTGATGAAGATTCTCCATAATATGAAAACATCAAATAACCAGAAAGAACACAGGTAAACACCAAAAAAGAAACAAAATCAACAAACTCTATCATTCTATAATTACTTTATCGATGATGATTTTCAATGTAAAAGTTCCCTTTAATTATTTTCTCATAGTTTAAATTTTTTAAGGTATTAAAGAGCATGGTTACTAAGTCCTACAACGTTTTCTTTACATAATCTATGTAGTTTTAAGCTTTATTTTTAAATGCTTCTGATAACATCGGTATAAGATCTACTTACAAATTTTAAAACAAAACTGCATTAAAATTTCTTAACCAAAACCTACCTAAGTGACGAAGATTTTCCATAATATGTAAACATCAAATAACCAGGTAAACACCAAAGGAGAAACAAAATCAACAAACACTATCATTCCATAATAACTTCATCGCTGATTACTCCAATCAAAAAAATCCCTTCAATTAATTCCGACATAATACCCCTTCTTCAATCCAATATTCGACTCAAAAAGCCATCACAGCAGCCTGTAGATATGGGGTGCAAACAGTGGCACATGGTCTGGGACGTACAGGTGGGATTGATCATATGGAAGGCTGCCATCTTGGATGCAAACTCCCGGCGTGCATCGCGGCATCCCATGATTCCCTCTGACATTTTCCCGGGTTTTCTTCTCCTCCGTCGAGAGGATGTTATCTCGCTCCTTATGCCCCCTCTTATGATAAACTGTTGCTGCGCTGACAATGGTGTTTCCAGCTGGGAATATTGTTGCCATTTTATCGATTGAAATGGCTGTAAAAATTGAAATTATGGAGATACCGTAAAACGGGGTGAATCGGAAAACTTTTGTGCTTTAATCATAAAAAAAAGTAATTAAAAGATTTTTTTTACTTGATTGTTTTTTGGGTAAAAATATCAGTTTCGTTTTGCTCCTGATATTCCAAGCAAAGACAAAACATGTTGAATATTTTTTTTTTATATATAACATTTTTTAGAGGGGTTCGATTCATCCCGCTGATAGGAGTAAATCGGAACACATGTTAAAATTTTCATTTTTTTTTCCAATTCAGCCGGTAATAGGTCTAACAAAAACAAATAATATTGATAAGCAGTAACAGATAGCTGCTGTCAAAAAACAAAGTTTATTTTTTTTATCCCGGTAAACGTAAGATTTGTCAAAAGTCGAAAATAATTTTTGAAATTATAAAGATTAAAATTAATTTTAAGAAAGTACATTTGAATTGAAAAACAAGGATTTAATATCAATTCATGCCACTCATGTCATCCACAGAAAATATCTTGTTCTTTGAACGAGCAGTTGCGGCTTGGCTTAAGTTTTTTCATAAAATCTTATAGGAGCGCTGACTCTTCCTTAAGTTCTCAAGATCTCCGGGTTCCAGAGACCCTCCTGTAAAATCTTACCACGTATTCGTTGTTATCATTACGTGCATGAAGTCTGTATGAATTTTTCCCATGTATTTTAAGTACATGAAAGTCTCCTGGAGCAAAAATCTTTTCAGATCCGGAATTTTCTAGTATTCCAAGATCTAGTTCCTCATTACATTGGTAAACCGTTATAAAACCTTGTCC
The DNA here is from genome assembly GCA_038373865.1 of Uloborus plumipes. Classification (NCBI taxonomy): domain Eukaryota; kingdom Metazoa; phylum Arthropoda; class Arachnida; order Araneae; family Uloboridae; genus Uloborus; species Uloborus plumipes. The sequence continues at coordinate 10,117 of JAXGGA010002188.1, read as the reverse complement.
TTGTCTGGACGAGAAGAATTGAAGTTGGAATCTTTTGATTTTTCAAACAATTTCCTTCGTTTCTCTTTCTGACCTTTTAATAAGTTTGAATCGGAACAACAGAACAAAGTGTTTCGATTCTCCCAGCAAATCGCTTTCCTATGACATCGTAAAAAATTCTTCACTTTTATGACACAACTTAAAAAAATATTATCTATTCTAATGTGGTACTTTGTTGCTCAGATATATGAATAATTAAACAGTACTACTCTCAGGCTTGAAATATAAAGAGATCTGTGCTTGCATGCAAATTTTTGCAGACGATGAAAACATTTTTTAGTATTCCGCATGCAACCTTGCCCATAAGCCAGTAGTGTTGCCAGGTGAAAATAGTAAATTTATCTTACTTCTCATGATAGTAACTTTCTTTAAAAAATAATTAACAGCCAAGAATACCCGACTGTACATTTATAGAGAATTTCTTTCTATGCTCAGAAACTTTTGTTCCAATTTTCTCCCCTACTCTGTTTCAACCGTTTTACGGTACCAGTTTCGTCATTCAGGGCAGGAGCAGAAACTGAAATAGTTTTTGAGAGACGTGCGGGAAAATGACAATTATGATATCATTGAAAAAAATATTCAGCTTCATAAGTGATGCATAACATTGAAAAATTATTCGCATTAAAAAAATAATATAATTTCGAGAATAAAACAGAAGTTTAAATGTTTACGAGTTAATTTATGTTATAAGAGTAATTTTTTTTGCAGTTGTAAACTACCATTTATTGATCACAATTGCAACTTTTTTACAGGTGATTGGTGGAATTTTTGATCATAAATGCACCATATCATCCCATTCACGAATTCAATCCATTTGACTCTCATCGAAATTATAGTTACTCTTAATGGAGGTAAGTATCAGTTTGGAATGTTGTTGTCATTTTATCGATAACAATAACTGTAAAATTGAAATTATCTAGATACTAGTAATTCAATATTTCTACTAATTAGAATATGTTCCTTATGTCAAGTGCCCGTTTTTCAGATCATGAACGATTTAAAGGGAAAACCCTGAACGGGTTGAAATCAAGTAATTTATAGCAACATACTCTCATTCGGTAGAAAAATAGAAAATAACTTTCTTATTTAAAAAAAGTCTATTTTGATTAATTATTAATGAAAACTGCTTTAAAAGAACTTACTTTCTCAATTGTTACCAGAATACCTCGCATATTAAAAGCTACAGCACATAGGATGTAAAAATATTTAATGTCGAAAAGTAATGTTACAAGTTAACAGCAGAGGAAAGTAAATTTGTTTAACGTAGCCCATGGCAACCATTTGCCATGTCATTATGGTGAGCTAAAATGAAGCGAAAGAAAAAAAATCTTTATATTCTTTTAGAAAATGTTTCTTGAAAAATCTGAACGTGTAATGTAAAAAGCATTAGATTATCGATTCGGTCGATCTACCCAAATTTTCTTCGTTTCGTGAAATAAGATGTGCTAACTACTTATGTGCTAAATAACTACATGTTTTAGACAAATTCCCTCCGTTAATAACAGTTTGAAAGATAACAGACGAATTAAAATAACTGATACATAGAAATAATATCAAAATAATGATAAAGATGTTGCTAGTGTAGTGATCATCCTCCAGCAGATTATTTTTTTTATTTCTAATTACTTTATAGAAATAGTCGAAGAAAAAAAAAATCTGCTCCGTCATTAAAAATTATAAAGTATTTAAAGTGTTCGCTTCTTCTTACAAACTTTAAAACTAGGAAAAAAACAGCGGTTTTTTTTATTTATTTATTTGATTACAAAAGCACGTTTACAAAAAATAAATAAGTGTATTCCTGCTGCGGTAGCAAAAAATTCGCTGCTTTGACTTCTCAACGAAATTTAAACTCTTCCAAAAAATAACAATTAAAATTAAACAATCTTGCTGAAAACCACTGTTACTCATGCTCTTAGAAACTTGGAAAAGCTTGGAACAAATTTGATCTAATGCAGAAACATTGCCGCTTTCAATTGCTATAAAAAATGGACTTTTTTTTTTTTCATTTACTTATCTGCACAAATTACTTGAAATTAAATGAAGCCAAGGTGAAACTTTTCAAAGTTTTCAAGAATTTCGCTAATTTTGCGCCAAGTTTTATTATTGAAGTTGCTATAGTTTTGTCTATGCATCATTCAAAAACAAGCAAATATGAGAGTAGATCAGTTGCAGCATAAAATTTTCATGGGCCTGATTTTTTCTCATACTACACTGTTGAGAATCTTTTGCTTAGAAACAAAAACATATACCGTCTCATTTTTCGAAACATTTTTTACTTAAAATATGAATACATGTTCCATTTCAAGATAGTATCAGCCGGCTCAAAATAGAATTTTCTACGCTTTGCACAACACGACCAGAAAGGAATATATCACACATTTAAGCGTAATGGAAATCATACCCCCCCCCCCCCCTGCTTGATGAAATGAAGGATCAGTTTCTTCCTTTATTTGTCCTTCTACGACGTTTGTTTGAAAGATGGATTCGGGTTGCCCCCCAAATATGGACAAATTTGAAGTTTTAACCCTTTATGCCCCAAATTAATTTAGCAAATTTTGAAAATCAGTAGGGTCTAAGGCCCCCTACGCCTTAGGGCCCCTGAGAAAACCATTTCTGATTGCAGGTACCATATGTCGGCCTCTCAGCGAAGTACAAGGAGTGGAAAAGCTTCAGCATGATTCCAGCCATATAGGACTCCTAATACTAAATCAACATAAACGGGACTTCTGAGTCCCGTCGGGGCATAAAGGGTTAAAATGCAATTTTAGGCTTCCTAAGACAACTCGGATACAATATGGCATTCGAAACTTATCGCAGGAAGTTCTCGAAATTTGACCCTTCACTGCACGATGTACCAGATCTGGCACAAACCAAAAAAACCCTTATACATTCCTATGAGGTTTAAATGTAGTCAAACAGAGCTTTGTGCCACTTCTGGAACGTTGCTTTAACAGTTTAGTGTGATTTTTCTGCACTAGATTTCTGCACCAGTCTAGCCATTGCAGTTCTTGCTTTTGAAAAATAGCGTGTCTGCTTTACAGTTTCAAATGCATATTTTTCGTTGAATTTCCACTACAAAAATTTGGAGAAAGCTGCTAATAAAAATCCAGGTAGGTTTATTAACCTTTTACTTTCATTTATGATACATTAGAACTTAAATATTTGCGTACAACTTTAAAAAATGATGTATTTTTTAGCTGTGCCAGATCAGGAACAAAGAACAGGAGGGAACCCATTTTGTGATTGCAATGGCTCGACGAAAAATATTGTCTCCAGAAGAAATTCGAGCTATTTTGTTTGGTTCGGACACAGATGATGAAGCTGATGATGGTCTATCAGATGATAGTTGGGAGGATCCAACGTACAAACCAATTCAGAAAGATGATACATCCTCTGAAGAAGATATTGATTCAAGCATAGAAGCTGTAGTAGAGAACAGAGGTCATTCCTCAGTACCAGCAGCTGAGTTTTTGAATTAATCATTTTAAGCTGCTTAAGATATACGAGTAAAATTAAAAACAAAAGTGCAATGTGCACTAAATTTATACAACAGCGTGATTTCAAAAAAAAAAAAACTTAGTTTTGATTCAAAACAAGAAGTTTTTTTTTTTAATAATATGTAAACTAACTGTGAAAAAAAAAAGAATCTATACAAGCGCTAAAACATTTTTAACAATTTTGCAAAATTTATTTCTTTTATGAATAAAACATGTTTTAAGCTACTAAGGTTTGATGCTTTTTATCTGTGTACAATGAATGCAAATTTTGAAAAGTATTTTTATTTATTTATTTAACAGATACTACAAACACTTGTGCAGGTCCTAGTGCTGTTGGAGAAACTGAAAGCAAAAAAAGAGAGGTTGCAGTGATATTATTTGGAAGAAGAAAAATTTAAAAATTCCTGATAAACAAATGAAATTTGCAGGAAATGTTTCGTTTAATCCTCAGATCAAGGCCCTCGACACACCATATCAATTTTTTACTATTTGTTCACTGATGAATTGATGAAGCTCATAACCGAAGAAACTCAGGGGTACATCTTACAATGTGACCCTTCCAAACTTACTCGAATTTCAGAAGAGGATGTACAGCATTACATTGGTATTTGCATACTAATGTCACTTATTTATCTACCATCGTCTAGAGATTTTTTGGCGAAAATTTGGGCAACCAAATAATAAAAGAGACTATGAGTGTGAAGGAATTTTAAAAAATAAAAAGATTTTTGCATTTTAATGACAACACAAAAATGCTTCCTAAAGGAACCAATGGAAACGATAGATTATTCAAAGTGCTACCCTTGATTGAGATCCTTAGGAAACGTTTTTTAGAAATTCCAATGAAAGAGTGTTTATCCATTGATGAACAAATATGCGCCACAAAAGCCAAGAGTCTTCTAAGACAATACCTCCCCAACAAACCACATAAATGGGGCTATAAATTTTTTGTTTTGTGTGGGAGCAGCGGCTTTACATATGATTTTGAATTATACAGTGGGCAAGAAAATGATGCTAGCAAGGAATGCCAAATGAACCAGATTTACTCTGCATCAAATGTTGTTGTGCGCCTTAGTAGGAACATTCCGAAAAATATAAACCATAAGCTGTATTTCGATAACTATTAAACTTCTGTACCATTGCTGGAATATTTGGCGCAGAATGGGATATTGTCTCTTGGTACTGTAAGAGGAAACAGAATACCGAATTGCAAGCTTCCCGCAGAATCGGAAATCAGGAGAAAAGAAAGGGGGCTTAGTGTATAGCATGTAGCACAAACATCAAAAGCGGAAATATCTTGCGTCATATTCAATGACAATAGGCCAGCAAATTTTATGTCAACGTTTGCTAGGGAGTTGCCCATTGGAACCATTTCAAGATATGATAAAAAGCAGAAGCAGAGAATTGATATCAAATGCCAATTTGTTGTAAAACAAAATAACTAGCACATGGCCGGCGTTGATTTACTGGACAGTCATATAGGAAGATACAAAAACAGAATGAGGTCTAAAAAATATTATTTTAGAATTTTCTACCATTTACTGGACGTTGCTTTGATTAATGCGTGGATATTATATAGAATGGTTAAAGAAGATAATATGAAACTAGCTAAATTTAGAGACCATCTGTTTGTGTAAACTTGGTAACGTAACATCAAGGGGAACGAGAGGACGTCCAAGCACATCTGAAATAGAAATTCAAATTCAAAAGAAAAAGCAGAAAGACCCAACAGCAACAATGCCAGTCAAAGATGTGAGGCTTGATGGACAATGCCACTGGCCAAACTATATATGGATACCAGGCAAAGATGCAAACTTCCAGCATGTGATCAAAAAACCTTTTTTAAATACTCTAAGTGTGGAGTTCATTTATGCATCAATCAAAATCGAAACTGTTTTGTCGAGTTTCACCAAAAGTAACACTTTACCCTATTCTTTGATAATTTTCAGGGGTTTTTTCTACATCAATTTTGATTTTTTTTTCAATCATGATGATGTATCATTTGTCTTATGAGAATACTCAATAGGTTTATTTCTAATTTATGTACAAAACTATGTACTGTTCAAAATAATTCATTTTTTACCATCTACAAAATAAATTGTATGTTGTTTGCATTTGTTTTCGGTATTATTTTTAATCCTTACTCATTATTTACTTTGTTCTAAAAATTTTTAAATATATATGCTTGACTTAGTGCCAAAAATAATTTGTTCCACTTATGGCACAAAGCACATTGTATGTTATTACACTTATCGATGTAAGTATGTGCTTTGTGCCATATGTGGAACAAACAATTAAAACATCATTTTCGGGGCAATTTTTAAGATTAATTTTTTTCTTTATTTTTTCTGAATTCAGGGCTATCAAAGGGAAACGTATGTTTTTTTTCATGAAAATATGAAAAATCGTGCAGTGAAGGGTTATGTCCTATACATACGGAATTGCAAGTTATACTCTATGAGAGAAGGTCCTAAAGAGAGAAGAATGAATTCGGGGGCTCTCACCCCACCCCCCTTTCAAAATTAAAGTCTCAAAAAAAAAAAAAAAAATTGTTTTGACGAACTTTGATGATGTTTTCCGGAAGCGCTTTGTGGAAATGTTTCGATAATGAAGTCCAAAAGCGCAGTTTTAGACTATCATTTTTAAATGCGGTCGTGATCGGTAAATCTAACTCGAATTTTTTTTTTTTTTTTTTTCAATTGAAGACCAAAAAATTGTAGGAAAGCTTTTATAACGTCAGGGAAAGGATAAGGTTTAGCGGTTCTCTAGAGGAAAATCATCTTTGATAATATTAGAAGAAGGGATGGGGTTTAGTAGCTCTTTCACATAAATGTCCAAAAAAGAAATGTTGAAGGAGGGCTGAAAGAGCCACTCTCTGCATAAAAATTTAAAATTGAGGTCCTTAAAACGAAATCTTAAGGCGATTTTTAGTGAGGTGAGGGAGCACTGAAGTTAATCACGCTGTAAGAATTTTTTCCAACTAGACAAAATGAACGAAATTTAGACTAGCCGTTACAATGTGGCGGTGATGCGTTCGAGAGCTTTCCCCGGAACATTTTTAGAAATTAAAATTCTAAATATGCATTTGTAGGACCTCTAGTGCTGATGATGCTATATGGAAAGATGGGGTTTGGGGACTCGCCTCCAGAAAAGTTTCGAAATTTTAAACCATCTTCAAAATGTTGGGACTGGGGGAAGGGGAAGAAAACGCTCCTGCAGAGATGTTTAGGAGCCAAGGTCTTATAAATAAAATTGTCTGCCATCTCCGATGATGTTAGGGAAATAAATGGGGGTTGAAACTCTCCTCAGAATTTTTTCGACCTTTAAGTCTTAAATACGCAATTGAAGATCATTTGTGATGACATTATGGGAAGGGATAGGGTTCGTTGAGTCTCACAAACAGCTTTTTGGAATTAACGTTTTACAAAGCGCAGGTTCAGATAATATTTGAAGATCTTAATGGAAGCGGGTTCAGAGAATACACCCAAAAATGTGTCTGAAACTAAAGTTATAAAAATGCAATTTTAGTATTCATGACCCCCCCCCCCTCTCCTATTTTGCTACGCTTCTCATTTTTTATTAATTCCGAAAAAATAACTGTAAAACATTCTGCCCCAGTTCTTCTTCTCCAAAATCATTGAACTGGTTAGATTTACCATAATATATAAAAAAAACTAACGTCAGGTGAACATAGAACAAACTTTTAACGTTTTAGCATGAGGTGATATTTCTGCTGTGATAGCTTTTTGTAAATTTTTCCTCTTTATTTAAATTTAGATATCATGGCACCCGAATTCCTTGATGCAGTTTTGTTTTCCTTTCATTTTTTTGTCTCAGAAAACTTTAGAACTGATCAATAGACTGAAACTAATTGTTTACGGAAGGGGTAAAAAACTCAGCAATGCTGAGTTACTATAGCTGCATACAATTTTTGTGTGTGAAAGGCTAAATTTACAAGCATCCGACGTCATTGGTTTCATTTCTCAAGGTGCGCTTTTTTTGCACGTGGACTTTTTAAAAATTCATTACAATCAATCTGTGTTTTAAAATTCTGCGATAGGAGATATTTGTGTTTTGTAAGTCTTTTAACAATATCTAGTAGTCAAAGCAGGAAAATTTCATGGATTGAAACTTCCCTATTGTGCGAAACGTTCTTTATACACGTTTCATACACTTTTATGCAGTGTTAGATCACAAAAGCACTAACGAAAAACATCACCTTTCTTAACATATGAAACTAAAATTCTCAACTTTAACTATATTTTTATGTGTGCTCTGTGCAGAAAAATGCCTTAAAAATTAGTCGTTTAGAAATTGTTGCTTCTAATGATCTTGTTACACGAGGAAAATCACCCACTATTTTACGTTATTTATTACTAAAAAGGTTAAAAGAAGTTAGTGTATGTTCTACTGGTCCACACCAGATTAATTTAAAGACACAGTCCAGTCACATTGATGTGACTACCACGTACTTTTTCGTCGATGTCAAATTACCAATCATAAAAGGCACTTAGTAGCACAATGCAGTTGAGGCTGTATAAAGGGTGTGTGAGGGCTTTGGAAACCATGTCTATCATTGGCGTAATGCAAAAACGGAGCGATTTATTCGACATCTAAAGGGGTATAATCATTAGCCTATGCGTTCGGGTTGATAGACGGGCTACCGTTGAGCAAGCTGACCCCCAGAAGAACCAAGGGGCTACCAACATCATCTCCCAAACTACTATTTAGCGGACGTTGCTGCGTCTGGGCTTCCGAAGCACAAGACTGGTTCATGCAGCTATGCTGACTACTGTCCATCGACGACGAACCCTGGACTTTGTACGCCAGTACCGCAGTTGGAGGTTTATTGAGTGGCAACAGGTAGCATTTACTGATGCATCACATTTTATGCTCCATCGGGCAGATGGACGTTGGCGTATAAGGCGTGAAACCTCTGAAACCAAACACCCTCAACCGTTGCTGGAACAGTCCAAGCTGGAGTATCACATAGTTTTAAAGTTTTTTACTTGTGTTGTGAAGAAATAAGTTAAAAAAGTTAATGGTATTGTTAAACTAATTTGTATCTATAATAGGGGCACCCCCGCCCCCTCTCACACATACACTAAAACCCATTACTACGCTTTAGGTATCTTTTTACGTTTTAACTCATTCTGGTAGTATTGTTTGATAAACATATTCGACTCCTCCCCACCCCTATCAAAATTTTTTTTTAATATCCGCCAAATAACTACATACGTCATTTAATTAGATTAAAATTTTCAATTAGCAGCATCATCAGGCCATAACTGTCTCGTCATAGTAATAAAGCTTCATTCATAATTACCACACTTGAATATTTAAAGTTAAATAAAATAACAAACTTGTAAAAATTCCAAACTCTTAAAATACCTGCAGAACAAACTGAGATATTATCATTTATTTAGATGTTTTGATTGATCGAAATTTTGAAAATACGTTGAACTAGTATAAGGATAATGCGAAGACACATGTTAGGTGAAAGTTCTCCTTTAGGAATATTTTCTTATACCAAAGTTTGGAAGACGGTCAATTTTTCATGTCAAGAGCTAAGGCCGAATTTCTGATCAATTCTAAGATTTATAAATCAAGTTTGCAAAATTGTTTCTTGTATAGATGTCAATCAATGAAATTATAAAGGATCACCAGACTCGTAGGTACCAATCACAAAGACGGTGGATTAAAAGTTTTACTTGTTAAAGTCCTGACGCAATGAAATCAATAAGCATTCTTGATTACTCGGGTAAAAAAGCAAAAGAAAGAGCCATAGAAATGAATTTACATCTTTATTTGACATGAAAAGTCAATGGTACAAAAACGTATCACTTAGAAATGTAAAATGGCATACAATTGATTGACATAGATAAAAACACACACCTGGAACAAAAAAATCACAATAATAGTATGTATAAATAATGAATGTTCATCATGAACATGTGTGTGAAGTTCATTGTGGCACATTATGACATTGCAGTTATTACGCAAAATGACACCACTTTCATATGATGCTGAACCATCAAAAATATATGTACATGAATTTAAAAAAAATGAATTAAGTGACCGACCAGCAGATTAAAAACAATTTCACAAATCATTTTCCAAACTTTTAACCGTGGAAATTTCAAGGCCCTATTATTCAGCACTTGAAATATATCTCCAACATATATCATAGCTAATTAACTGACATTCATAAACAATCAGGGAGTACTGTCTGACCACCAATGACATGTGGTAACCTATTCATCAGCAGGAAAGCCTAGAACCACCATATAGACAGGGCGACGCGTCAGCTTACGTTTGACCACTTTGGATCCAGCATATTCACTTTTACTTTCAATTTTTCATTGTTGCAAAGCTAGGGTTACCAGAGAAACGTTTTGGCACATTGCCAAGTTTTTCCAAATTCGCATGGCGCTAATAATTGCTCACAGAGAAAAATTACCAAAACAGGATAACTCGCCAGAAAAGACAACCACTCAAACACGTGCAGGATTCAAGGTAGCCAAACTTAAGCTGGTGCTTTGACTTGTCTATATACTGGCCTTAGGGCAGACAGGTTAAGT